>JAOEGS010019946.1:5606-16541 GCA_025447755.1 Corythornis vintsioides
CTCGGGCAGGGGGGTTGGACTAGATGATCTTCTAGGTCCCTTCCAACCCCTAATATCTATGAATCTATGAACACTGAAATCACCCCACTCAAATTATCTGAGTATTTCTGGGGGGGAGGGCTCTGGAATTTTTGTGGTTTCCTCAGCCCTTTTTGACCATATCACCTCACCTGCTGAAGCCAAGGAAGGGCTTGGATTTAGTTTTAGGAATTAAAATTCCTATTGACTGTTATTAGTAGTTGAGTGATCTTCTGAATCAGCAAGCTCTCTGAGAGGACATTTCTTGGATGAAGATAATAAGGACTCTTGCAAATTAATTTTTTTCAGTCTTATAGAATTAGAACTTAACTTTTAATCCTAACCTATTCCCATTCTGCACCAGAAAATTCAAGCAGAAAATAACAATTGCAGTTCAGCTACTGGTTGTGGGAGCTTTACCCTGGCAGTTTGTGGTGTCAATGCAATGGAATAAATATGTGTACATTGGTTTTTTTGCAAAGCTTGCCATTAAAGCAGTGGGTTATTGCAATAATGTTTAGTTCCTACGCCTTTTGCTAGGGAATTTGAACATCAAGCATGTAGTGCTTATTGATTCCTGTCTCCTCTGCCCATTAAACACAACCTATTTACCTGGTAATCTGAAGGGAAACTGTAGCTAAGAAGCACAGTTAATAATATTGATCTCCAGGTGCTCTGCTGTTTAGAATATAAAAGTAATTTTTATTCATTACCATTTTCCCACTCACCCATTCTCAAGCTGGCATCTGTATCAGCTCACTGCCAGTGAAACCCTCTCTCTGCTCCTGTCTGAAGCTATCCAAAGAGATTTTCCCATCTCAACAGAAACCTATTGAACATGGATCTTCAGATGAGATTTGTTTCTGACCCATCTACCTTCCCAGTGCTCAGATAACTGCTCTGATACTGTGACTGGCAATTCAACTGGATGGAGAAGTGAGGCTGACTGCTGAGGGCATCCACCAAGAGAGCACTGGGGTTTGGTTTTTTTCCATCATTTAATTTTCTGGTACTTTTGTGTTGGTTTTGGTGTCAATTTTCTGTGTGATTGTTGACTTTTTAAAAAATACTCACCTGTCTTTAGCTCAACCCCCAATTTTAATCACATTTACTCTTCCAATTCTCTCCCAGGGGTTTTACTCTCCCATTCAGGTACTATTAATCTTTACAAGTTTAGGTTTTGCCTGCTATTAGCATGTGTGCTTGTAATTTACATTAAGCATGCACTGTGAAAAGGTTATTCATCACTGCTCTAAAGTATATTGCTTGCTCATTAAGGGTGAAAAAAATCAAGAATAAAATCCAGGAAAAGCCCTGGCTACAGCTTGGTTTTAGCTGTGTACAGCTTGGAATGGCAGGGGAAGAATTGAAATATGTTTCTATTGACTTTCCATGAGGCATCAGATGCAGCTCTATAGAACAACTCCAAAGAATGCCTTTCCTGAAACTCTCATGGGTAAGAGCTATGTAATGTCAATATCACATAAAATATACCTTTCAAAAGTGGCATTTTATTGGAGAAAAAACCATGTCAATTGGCATTTTACAGGAAAAACACTGTTCCAAGCAGAACTACTTTACTCACCTAGAAAGCATGTGAAGGAATGAAATAAGGGAAAGGAAGATATCAATCTCTTTAGTGAATCTAGAAGAATGATGCTTTGATTTCCAGGGCTCCAAATGGTGGGAAAAGTCAGGAACAGCCACAGTCAGCATTCAGTTATTGTCCCAGCTCCCTAGGTGAAGTGCTTGTTTCAATACAAATAGAAAGGCAGCAGTTATTCATGTCTCAAAACCATAGCCTTGCTGCCACTAGGTAAGACAAGACTGTTGTGTGGATGTCTAGACTGCATAAAGCAAATTACAAGTGACAGTTTTGCTTCCAGCATCTTGCCTGTGCAAGCCATCAAAGATTTAACAAGAAAAGGTCTAAGGTAAAACAGGCAGCTACAATTCAGGCAGACTTTTTAAAGCCTTTAACAGCAGTTCACTACCAAAATAGGACAGAAAGAAAAACCACTGGCTGGTTAATCCTGGAAACTGCTAGCATGAATAAAATTAAAGGCTAGGAATTTAAGAAATGGGAATAATATGAAAAAAATATATATATTGCTTTCTCTCAGAGTGAAGAGTATCCTGCTTCAAGGTCAGTTTCTCAAGGTGTCTAATGAGTAACTCTCAGAATTCAAAGAATTTCATAGTAAGTACTACCTGGGGGATCAGGACTGATAAACATTTGAACAGTGGCTTGAAAGAAGTGAATAAAGAAAGTTGAAAAAGAGGCTTCAGGAGGCTTTTTTTCTTTAACTGGCTTAAAAAACCCCCCATGCTTCAGGATCAAAATGAATTTTGCAGTCTGCAAATGAATGATGCTGTCTTGCAAAAGCAAGCTTGGCATGGAATTTGGACAACATCTCCAGCCATATTTTCCTGAACCATTCTTTTCAACACAAATATTCTCAAGATAGTGACAATAAATCAAATCACAGACACCTATAGACTTGTAGTCTGCTCAGTTAAGGGTGGTATCTTGTATGGAAATAAGCAGCTAATGATGTAAAGCTAAAGGCAAAAATCAAGCAGCAAAAACTTTGTTTCTCTATGGCAAATCACAGAACCATTTTAAGAATAATTTTCCATGACTAAAGGTTGGATCCAAAACCTTCCTTGTCTGTCTCTGCCCAGATTATCCTGGGCACTTTCTCCATTTAATCCACCTCTTTGCCCATATTCAACCTTGCAATGAAACGAGAACCTGGGAAAACCCTGCCTGCAAGAATGTCTAACATGTTCTTCCTGAGACAAGCCCTTGTCAAAGTGTTTCCAAGGCTGGAGAGGATCACATCTGCACAGCAGGAGTGCTGGATGTTTAGCTCTGCTTTGAGGCAGTGCTCAAAGTTTGCATTTTCCCTTAGAGAATGTCACTCATTCTATAGCCTTCAATTGTATAGCACAAACACCTGCCAGGGTGTGCTTTGGGAACCTGCTGATGGAACCTGCTGCTGCTGCTGCTGCTGCTTTCTCAGCCTTTCTTTCCATCCAGTTATTTTGGGAGCTGGTTTCCTAGCTTTCTCTAAACCTTTTCTCCTAATCCCACAGTTCAAACAGGTTTTCCTTATCTTCTTCCTCTTCCAACATTTAGAATTTTTCCAGTGAGCTCTTTTTGTCTATTCAAACCCATTGTGTAATAATCTAATCCCAGTGCTGCAGCTGCCTGGCCATATCCTGTTCTATTCTTAGGAGGTGTCTCAACAATTGGATAAACTCAAATAATACCATGTAGCATAAAGTAGGTTATTTTCCTTTTTCCATAGGCAAAATTCATTGTTCCTATTGCAATGGCATCTACCAGAAGAGAGTGAAATTGGGATTTGTTTCACACATTAAATAGCAGTGTGTAGAAATTGGATATAAATCTCACCTGTGGTCATTTAATTCTGCAGGGACACAAGAAGGGATGCTCTCTGCTGAGGAATCTGTGTGAACTACATCAAGTGTCCATTGATATATGAGTTATCCCATTACCTGGCCATTTCCTAGCTCCTGAAGGGAAATAAGATCCCTTCACTAAATTGGAATGTTCAAACCATTTGGCAGAATTGCTTTGGGTTAGCAATTGAGTCAAGGTTATTCTGTAGCTATGGTGATATGGTAATAAGCAGGGGTGTCATTTTGTTAGAAGCAATCTGTGATGCCAATAATAATAATTACACTTCCCTCTGTTAATCACTGTCATTAAGAAATAATTGGAAAATGAGTATCTAAAGCAGAGAGGAAAAATCATGTATGTGGAGCTTCCCATGTTGGTTTTGGACATCATGCCAGGCTACTCCTGCTAGGCCACTGGCAGATAACCCACACAGAGAGGATAAACCATGGGTTGGTTTGAACTGCAGACAGCTGATCTGTGACCTGCTACTCTGTGTGTCTGACATGGGGTAACCAGAGAAAATTATTACATTTTTAAATGCTTTTGCATCAAAGGTGAAATCTGCCTCTTAGATCACTCCTTACCTTGCAGTCCCTGCACAAAGCTGCCTTCCTTTCAGCTCAAGATTGACAAGGGACAGGCCTCAGCAGGTGACTGAGGAATGCACACCTCACCTGGTTTCTCACCTCCCCTTCTGGAGTGATGGGGACGCTGCATGTGACAGAGAAAGAAAAAAAGATAAGAAAGAAGAAAAGGAAGGAAAAAATACATATAAAAATAAGAGGAAAAAAAAAAGAGGGAGAAAAAGGAGAAACAACAACAACAAAAAAGAGAAACGACAGGAAAGAAAAAGAGAAAAAGAGGAAGAAAACCCCAAGAACAAAAAAGTGCTGCTTGTCTCTCAGGGCCAGGTGTTTATCAGCATACTGCCAGGCAAAAGTAAGCTCTAAATGCTATAAAGATGAATAAATAAATGACAAAGCTGCATGCTAATCATACCTTCCTCTGTCTCCTTAATCACTGCATTGTTCTTCACTCTTCCCTGGGATCCTGAGACCCCTCCACAGGCTGCACTTTCAAAGGCCATTTGGGTTAAGCAGAGACACAAAAGCTGTTAGGAAACCTGCCCAGCATTGTGTTTGCTCCAGGTTACTGCCAAGGAAAACCAGCAAGGATGGGTGCTCAGATGTTCAGTAGAAAGACATCCTTCAAAACCAAATTATTTCTAAATGGGAAAAATCAAAATACTACTAATTATGTCAGATTATGACTAATTAAATGTCCCTCCCCAGCTTTCCTGGAGCCCCTGCAGACCCTGGGAGCAAAAATCTTCAACAAATCCAGGGAAAGGACTGTAACTTCCAGTGTCACCAGTTCTCTACTGAGCAAAAGTGTGTAAGGAGTGTGGGGTTCTGTACCATTAAATGCCAAAATGAAACCCAAGTGAGATATGCAAACACAAGACCTGTGTTCAAAAATCCTAAAGCCAATCAGATGCCAATCTGTTTAGAGAGAAATTTTAATTGCAGGATGTTCAAGTTTAGAGGCTGGACCACCCACTAGACAAATAACAGATGCTCTCTGTTAATCCCCCTTTCCTTCCCAAAAGAGTAAGGGAGTAAGGAGACAGACTTATCAATTACAAAAGGAAGTAATAACAGTTTTAATGAACATTCTAACAGGACTGGAATGGAAGAGATCCCAATATCACCAGGGAGGTGGTTGAGGCCCCATCCCTGGAGATATTCTAGGTGAGGTTGGCCAAGGCTCTGAGCAGCCTGGTCTAGTTGAGGGTGTCCCTGCTCCCTGCAGGGGGGCTGCACTAGATGCCCTTTGGAGGTCCCTTCCAGCCCTAAACATTCTAGGATTTCCATAGAAAACAGAAATAATAGAAACAGGGTCTAGGAGGGGCATGACAGACTACCTGGTAAAATTAGCAGGTGCTCCATGTTCCCAAGGCTCCATCTCCTGAATAAATGGCAGACACTGAGAACTGTTTAGTATCCAGCTGCATTGATCTCCAGATTTTCACCAGCTCTCCTGAGAAGGTAGCCACAGCTGCCATCCAGAAGGGAATGGAGCAGGTTAGAAAACCTGGCCTCTGCTGAGGTCACAGAACATTCCTGCAATCTTGTCATTAGTGCTTTGATTAGGAGCAGGACTTTGAACTCCTTTTTGAAGTGGAAAAGAAAGGAGAGGTTCAGTCATTACCATGACCTGCTGATGCTGTAGTACAGCTATAAAATAGAGAGTATTTCTTTCTAGACCATCCAGAAGGTCAGTTCTAGAGTGGGTCTCATCCTGAGACTGCTGCATGACAATTTCCCACCTGCTGGAAAACCAGATTGTGAGTACAAACCACCAGAGCAAACACACTGTAGCAGGGAATATGGAATACAGGAGATAACAATGCTCTGCTTGCCTAGCACCAGGACATGAGACCTTACAATGAAGTTTGACTCCTTGGAGCAAGGATAAATGAGGAAAAGAGAAGTGTAAGTCAGTTCAAACTGACAGGGAGATTGGCTCACTGAAAACTGCAGGAGAGAATGCTGCACCTAGCTCAGACTTCAGGATGTCAGGGCTTGGAGGGAGCTAGAAGATCATCCAGTCCAACCCCCCTGCCAGAGCAGGGGCACCTAGACCAATTGGTGCACTGCTTGTGGAAAAGCAAGATGAAAACAGGTATTTCAACCACTTCACACCTTCAAGGCAATCCAAGGACAAAGGCAGCTTGCAAGTGCCATCTATGCTGTGCTAACTCACATGGAGACCCACTCAGAATGACATGCAGTGACTGCTGGAGATTGTCTGGGCCACCCTGCCCTGAGCATTGCTCAGCCAAGCACACAGAGCCACATCCAGGCAGGTTTGAAAAGCCTCCAAGTAGAGAGACTCCACAGAGCCTCTGGCAAAGAGCTCAGGTGCTTGACCACCCCCAAAGTTTATGTTTAACTGGAATTTCCTGGGTTTGGTTTGTGCCCATTACCTCTTGTCCTGTCCCTGAGCACCACTGAGAGGTCTGACCCTCCTTCTTTATCCCTCATACCCACTGAGCAAATCCCTACCTCAGCCTTCTGCTGAACACTCCCAGTTCTCTCAGCATGAAAGTTCTCTCTCCACATGAAAGATGCTTCAGTCACTTAGTCAGCTTAGTGCCTTGCACTGGATGTGCTTCAAGAAGCCTTCCTTGGAGTTAGTGGCATCCCAAAGCAACCCCTTCCTGCTTCTGAAACAGTGAAAGCAAGCATCAGCAAAAAGAAATGCACTTCCAAACTTGTGCCTACAGCTGAAATCCCTGTTGGTCAGTTTGAGAAAGATGAGAGACATTAGAAAATGAAATGTGGCCCCTAAAGGTCAGATGAGACCCCCCAGGCCTCAGGTCTGAATAAGTATGTAGCTCATCTGTGTAACACTGTGGTCTGCAAAGCACACAGCTCAGTCCTAAATCAGTGTTTTTCACACTTGTGTGGCTAATCCTTACACCTGACACTAGGTTTCTGTAGGGCTCAAGTGGAAGCTGCTGCATTGGCATGCTAAGGTGTGGGTGCTGTGGCTGGAACACCCCTGCACTCTGGGACAGTTCAGCTTCAAAGTTGAGCTTTTCAGTCAAGATGCTTTTTGAAGAAACAGCAAGACTGGTGAAAGAGAAGGGAAGAATAAACTGATTAACCAATCAAATAGGTGTTCAAATCCTTACCCTGCCTGAACCAACCTGTTTGAGGAAGCAAAAAGTCTGTCCAGGTTCATCCAGAGCAATGTAACTGAAGGTGGGCTTCCCCAGTGCCAGAGGAGTTCCCTGATCACATCCACATGTTTTCCTAGATAAACCCTGCTTCTGAGCATTGCAGCTCTGCTGCAGTGTTCCAAAGGATTCTGGTCCCTTTCCAAGGTGGAGTGAAAACAAACCCTGCTGTTGCTATGGGATGGAACTGCTCAAGCACAACACACATGGAGTGTTTCAGAGAGCAAACATCCAGCTAAGGCTGTGACTGCAAGATGACAGCTCTGAGTGACAAGGCAGACAGAAAAGCTGGGAGCTCTGCTGCACAGCAACTCAGCTGCTCTGCCACCTCCAGGAGCAAGTTCAGAAGCTGCTTTGCTAGATTCTACTTAGCAGCCCAGTCCTCATGGGTCTGTCTCTAGCAGATACAGCTGGGGTTTCAAGAATCAGCTCCACTCATTGGATCATTAGTGCACCACAGAAGGGAACTGTGCAGCCACTGGTAAGCACAGGCAAGTCAACTGTCAGGAAAATCGAGGTAAGAATAAAATAAAATATGAAACAAAATCATTTCACGTAAAAAAGAATGTTTAAAAAATTATACAATATAAAATAATAAATAAAAGTCAATATATTGGCTTTTCATGGTACAGAATATGCCTCTGGCTCTCACTGCCTTTCCAAATGTGTATGAGGAACAGCTCAGAGTCATTGAAAACTTGACTGAGATACATTTATATCTAGGTTACCCACTGACCTAAGTATGATGAATACACATATATCTACATTTATTTTCCTTTCCCTTCAGAAACCTGTAGGTTTAAACAGGTGTTCACCACCAGAAAAGGCAGATCTACATCTGCAGGGAAAATGGTGGCTTGTAGGTATGGGAGAAAGCTTTGAAAATATTTCATATTCTCTTCATTTTTAACAAAAAAAAAAGTAGCAGCAGGGAAAGAATTCACTTTTAAAGGAAGCATTCTTGTCTTTTAGAGCTCAGTTGACCATGGTCACCAAGTAACTGGTGAGAGAAAGCAGGGAGGGATAATCACAGAAACACAGCTCACTGCTTTCAGTGACAAGCTTACAAATGCAAGATAAATAACAAAACGTGCTGAAACAGCAGTAAAAAAAAAAATCATTCTCAAAAGCCAAGCCAAAATTATCTTTTGACTTATGAATTTAAAGCCACCCCTGAGAGTTTGAAAACCTTGGCACTGACTAAGCAGAGCACTCCAAAGTTCTTAGTGCTTTTGGGTTTTTGTTTTCACAGCTTCAGTGGAAAGCTGTGTTATCAACTGATCCTAGCTGCATTACTACAAGTGTGGTTTCTATCTAGGCTTTAAGCAGTAATCCCACTTAGAGAGAGGAGGGGGGAAAGTTCTGTTATCTAAGTAATCACATTTTCTAAGTATTATCTTTCCCATATGTTCATGGACAGGAGAAACATGAAGTCACGTGTGAAAAGATTTCTTAATCCTTTGCCTCTCTGCTGCTTCTCCCATTAAATTGTTCTCTTGTAGCACTCCTGAGCTTATCTAATTTCATATTCTAATTACATCATTAAGTTTCTCAGCGTGTTGTGTATTCCCCTGAAGATTTAGAGCTAATGCCCATGAATTATTGATTACCTTTTGTCAACACCCATAACACCCTCAGCAGAAGTTTCAGAGGTGTGTGGTTGCATCATGCAGCTCCCAAGGGTTCATTTCACCCTGACTTCCTATCCCATGCCAAATATTTGCCAGGGGAGAAAATCAAACAAAACCAAAGCTGTCCCTGCTACAAAATGAGTAGCTGATGACATAAAAATTACTCATCTTTTTGAACTCAAGAGCATAGCAGCACACACCTTCTTGGAAGTGCACTTTCTGGGAAATACTTGCCAAGTTTGTAACTGAAAAGAGATGAATTTTTAAGAAGATAGGAAGTGTATTTGTATTAGCTTATACTGGAAGCACATTGGTGTCTGAGAGCCAAAGAGTGGAGAGAATATGTAATATTTTGCTGGCTACCCACCCTTGGCTTTAGTTACTATTAGTGAAAGACATGCAAATGGTAACCCAGAAGAAACCAGCCAAGGCAGCAGGAAAGCTGCAGATGCAGGTGGCAGCTCAGGCCAGGATCAGGGCTCAGTTTTAGGTCTAGAGCTGAAACATGAAAATTCTGGTGGTTTTCTAGAATATATTCTGCTGCTTTGTTTTGTTGTTTTTTTTTAAGGCTTCTGACTAGTCATCAGCAAGACCTTGTGTATCAGACTGCAGATCATCTATACCCTCCAGTTTGGTGTCACCCCCTCTTTCATGCATTAAAAATCTCCTTTTTCCAGCCAGCACAATTCAGTTGTTTCAGAATTTGGTGGCGTGATGAAAGCTGGAAAAATAGATTTTTAGTTTTTTTTTTTTTTTGCAGTTTTTACCTGAAGCTGTATGCTGCCTGTCTCCACATGCACAGCAGTGGGAAAAGATGTCTTCCTCACAGTCCTTTCCTGAAGGAGGCCTCAAGTTTGCTTCTCTGCAAAAGAAGAGACCTGTTTTGGATACCTTTGGAGTGGAAGAGTACTACTTTTTTTTTCCATTTCCATTTTTTTTTTTGAGTCCTTCTGTCAAATATTCACATGTGTATGTAGTATAGAGGGACTGGATAAGAGAAAGGGAGAGTCCATGGCCACTTTCCATAATGGAAACAAGGTTTTGTGTGCACATATGAACAACAGATGGAGTAATATTTGATATTCCAGCACTAAGAAAATTAGTTGATCTAATAGCCCTATTAGAGAAGACTATGAAGCTGTACAAACCCTTCATCTGTGAGTCCCAAACAATGCAGGATTCTGGCTGTGCCAGAAGTTCCCATGCTAGATGAGATGTTAAAGCTTAACTTAATTAGCCAATGTTCTAGTGATGCTGCAGGATGCCAAAGTAATTGCCAATGAAGACATGAGTTAGCACACCAAGGGCATTATAGAGACTCAAAATACTTCCCAGGCAAACAGTTTACATGAGGGAATTGCCCACTTCTCAGCCCAATCTCATGTTCATTGCTTACAACACATGCCATCCACTTTCTGCAATGAGGAAAGCATTCCTAATTGCTTTAAAGGTTTAAATTCCTTTTTCTAAAGGAATTCATAGATATATTATTACATATATGCTTCACAAACATTCAGTGTCTCATCATCTGAAGCTGCCTGGTTGAAACTTTTGATGACATGGCCTTCAGCAGTACCTGAGAGCTCTTCATTCTGTCCCATCACTCCCCATTTCCCATTTTGCAGTCTTGAATCTGACTTTTTTAGAGGGTAGACAGCAAAACAATACATTGAAGCTGTTAATTTATCATTGCTCTCACTTTTTGCAGCTGCACTTCATTAGAAAATAGCATTGGACATTCATCAGTGTCCATGGGTAGGTCATATAAATGAATCAAGTACCATGTTTTCTGGTTTGAGCAGAAACTCAAACATCTGTCTTGTGTTTATGGGTGACAGCAAAGAAAAATGTTGTAGGATGGAGGGAAGAATTAAAACATGTACATACACTAGAGTCCAACACCACCCCAGAACAATTACACCCATAACTTACATCCCCCTTCCTTGGTTCTTGCTCTCAGCCTGTAGATCTGAAGGTGTTTAAATGTAATATTTCTTGTTAAAACACTGATAGCTTTCTCTCTGGGTAGAGAGATGTGTCACAATCAAAGAAATAAAACATCAAAAACCATAAAATATGGTTTAAAATAAAATATGGTTTAAAATCCATAA
>JAOEGS010019947.1:0-12647 GCA_025447755.1 Corythornis vintsioides
AATATGAATAAATATATTTGAATATATTAATATATTTTAATGTTAATATAAATATATGAATAAAGCTTTATCCCATCAGTTACACTGGCTTGAAGAGGAGTAATGCATGAGTGACTCAATCAGAAACTTAGTGGTAGCTTGTCCTAACAGTCTCTAATTTGAGCCAGACCTGTGAGAAGCAGCATTATTGTTTCCATTTTTCCTGTTTCTTGTTACACTTAGGATAGCTAGATAGATAGATAGATAGATAGATAGATAGATAGATAGATAGATAGATAGAGAGATAGAGAGATAGATAGATAGATAGATAGATAGATAGATAGATAGATAGATAGATAGATACTAAGGGAAATCTGTACACTCATCCAAATTACTCAAGGCAGAAAAAGCATTGAGCTCTTAAAGTTGGTAGTGTTTACTTTCTTCTCTGGCATTGAATCTTCCATGGGAAGATGATCGCAGATGTGATTCAAAAGTATTCTCCAAAGAGAAAATAAGCAAAAATATCCCAGTTCAACTTCACTTGGACTTATGACACTGTAGGAATTGAGTTCCTTATGTGTGATTAAGACATTAACGTCCTTGATTTTTTGCAACAACATGCAAAAAATTTATTTTAAAAATGCTACTTATTTACTCATGTAGTTTCCAGGTAAACACAAGTTAGCTAGTGTACATATGCTGTAAGGTAACTGAAGACATACTGTTCTGCTAAGTGCATATCTTTCATCTATTCAATTTTGGCCAAGCCTTGGGTAAATGCTGCATTGCAGTACACTACCAGGGCTCAAAATCTATTGAAGGAAAGGATTGCTTTTAGTATTTAGATCTGCACTGCTATATTGGGGGAGAGGGAAAGAAGATGTTAAATACTTTAGAGAGGGAGAACAGTACTTGATGTGATAGATCTTTCTACTTATATTAAAAACCAAAAGTAACTTCTAACAGCTGCATCAAAGCTGCTATCAGCCACTGTGACTCTTCTGTTTCAAATCCACTGGACTTTTGTTCCTAGTTCAATTACAGTTATCCACTTGATTTAAGAAACTCAATACACAGAATCATAAAGTTGTTCTGGTTGGAAAAGACCTTCAAGGTCAGAAGTCAAACTGAACCCATCACTGCTGGGTGCACTAAACCGTGTCCCTCATCACCACATCTAAATGTCTTTTAAATACCTTCAGGGATGGTGACTTATCATTCAGTGCTTTATAACTCTTCCTGTGAATAAATTTTTCCTAATGTCAAATCTAAACCTCCCCTGGTGTCACTTAAGGCTATTTTCTCTTTACCTATTAGTTGCTACTTGGGACAAGAGGCCAACACCACCTCACTACAACCTCCTTTCAGGAGGTTTCTGGACCCTTCAAGCAGTTTCATTTCCCTTTGCATTACACTCCAAGACCTAAGTACAAGTCTCATAGCACTCAGCAGAATCTTTGCATCTTTGTACTTGAGGAGAATATTCTAGACAATAGCCATATAGAGTAATATATTTTTACACAAAGCACTGAAAGGAATTCTTCCAGAGTTGGCTTGGGGTGGTACAAGCATATTCCACAGCTGGTCTCTGAGGCAGACAGACTAGTATAGATAACTCCCTGCTAGTCTTAATCTAACTAGCTCTTCAGACAGTAAGTGCAATAACCCCAGCAGCACAGACATCAGTGCAGCCAGCAGTACCCCAGGAGTACTGAAAATGCTCATCAGATTGTTCTGTATACTCTTGTACAGTGACAACATCTGGCTTGCTAAAGACATGTTTTGGTGGGTTTTGCCATGTGGGACTTCTGCAGCATGGATACACAAATCTGAGGAACACACCTGTGCCATGGTAGCAACTGATAGCAATCCTACAACTAGTGTCTGTGTGGGGAACATGACAAGCATCCCAGATACAGCATTACAGTTTGAAGTTTAAAACAATTACCCAAAGATCCTACGGAAGGATTCAGAGGAAGGTAATCAAGTTCATTTCTCAGATAAGATATGGTCTAAACTGACCAAGCTTGTGAAGCCCTTTATTCAAGGGTGAGTAAAATTGTCATCATCAACTGATAAATCAACAGCCATGCTTCTCTGCAAATAGTATGGCATTACTAATGAATGAGGGTAAACAAATTGCCATGGTCAGAATACTTCTGTATCCCTGTTCTCTTCATTGCATACCATACAGGATGGTTTAGGGATGCCCAGCCAGAGGAGAGGAGCATGCTGGATCCATGTCCAGGAGCAAAATTAGCCAGGTAGTCACAATACTGTGACCATGCTAATGAACTCTGACAAATGTCAGGGGCTTAGGTTCAGGATCATATTTGCATGACATATTTCTTTCAAGTCTGAAGTGGTTTATGCTTATAGTGAAGCACTATCTGAAGTTGATACTGAATTTGGGAACTCTGCAGTGTACTCCACTGCTTGATTAATGCTTTTTGAGGACACTCCATCAAGCATTAAATTTTACTCATTCTGCCTTACTGAGAGGGGAATATAATGACTCTCCCTAACCTGAACTGGAATCAAGGCTTAGTTTCCAGTTTAATTTAGATGTGGATACATGAGGCTGCACTTCTCTGGAAAAAAAAAAATTAAAAAAAATGAAGAGCTATCAACAGCTTTCACTGACAGAACCTTATAACATTATACATAGAGATTTAAAACTCATGAGAACTATTGAAATATTTTTTATTTAAGGAAACTGCAGCTTCAGTTCACCAGTAAACTCTGGATTCCCTGTCTTGGTTTCCCTTTATCTAATTTTCAGCAACTTGAGATGTTACCTTTGAGTTGTCTCCCCTGCATTTCCAAGAAAGCAAACTCAAAAAAAAGGCAATTTTATAGGAAGCAGAAGGAACCTTTTATTCCTGCATCCAGGTATCAGGGGACTCAGAAAAGCACATCAAAGGCTAAACTAAGTCTTGTAAACAGCTCACTATTCAGATATGCCATACCCTGAGATATACATACATATATATATGTATTATTAATATATATATTAATAAGACTACACAGAAATGTTTCAACACACACATCCAACCACTACCTTCAAAATTCTCAATACAAGCACACTAACAACTTGCTACATATGCCCAAAGATATTAAAGTACTTTTATTGCTTTTGAGTCTTATGACTCAGTCTAGAATTTAATCTGTTGCTACTGAAGAGCAAGTTTATTAAAATGGAAGAAGTAACACGCTAGTTTAGTGCAAGTCACTGTGTCAAAAGTACTGCTGCTCAGAGCAGGGTAGTGGCAAAGCCTGTCTGTCTGCCAAGCAGCCCTGGTTGCTAATGGCAGCATATGCTCATGGTGACTGTGCCAATACTGTGACATATGAGGGTCCTGAGAAGAGGCAACTGCCATTAACATCCTGCCCATTCCCTTCATGGATGAAGTACAAAAGAGACAGGAATCTAATGGCTATTGTATCTATTGGCTAATTTCAGTCCCCTTGAAAGATAATTTTACCTACCATCCCTATTCAAATATATAATACTGGCCATGTATCCCTTACAACTAAGTTTTCTTAATATTTACATAAGTGGCAATCAGGCTTTTTTTTTTATTAGTCGTATGAACTTGATTGCTTCCTTAGGGCAGTGATCCTTCACCTTTACCAAGTGATGGAAACAAAATGTCTTCAGCTCTTTGTTTCACTATATAGCACAAACAGGTTTTTACAAGTACAAATAAGTTGGTGAAACTATAAACATTGAGTAGTGTATTACCTAGGCTTTCAAGAAAATCAGTATACCTTGTCCAGCTGTTACATGAACATGTGCAAGTATAAAAGTTTTAAAAACATGTCTAATTGAAATTTCAGTATTACCAGGATTCAGTACCATTTTTCCCATTCTGTTTTCAAAATCTATATTTTATTAATTAAAAAAGATATATAGAATTTGTCTTTCATGACAGCCTCCTCAGTTGTCATAATCCTGCCGCATCTTCACTTGTCTATATGACATCAAAGATTGACTTCAAAATTTCTACTGTGAAAAGCATTCTGCAGGAAACAATAACACCTGCCCCACACATACACCCAAGAAAATATTTCAAGAAGTGACCAGTCCTCTTTTCAAATAACAGACTAGACAAAAAACCCAGTTTTATTTCCCACTGACCACTGGGTTTGAAATACAACCTCTCTGAGAAAGCTCTTCCATAGGGCCTGTATCTAGTCTTACAATCCACTGCAGCTTACACGAATGCATCACCAACACCTTCTAACAGAGATTTTGGTACATTCAGTACTGGATCATAAGTTGTCCAATGTATCCTAAAGATGACTCACAGAGCAGAAATACGCTTCAGTAACTGCTCTGAACGCAGCTGGTGTAACCACTTCACTCAAAACCAATCAGCAGCCAGCAACAGAGAGGTGGCTGTAAAAAGTGGGATAAGAACTCATATGGCTAAGTTGTATCCTCCTGACATGACAATTTGAATTTTTTTGAACTTAAATCCAGATCAGACATGCTACACGAGCTGCAGTCAAAGAAACACAGCCACTCAGACCAATGTCACTGCTGCCTATGTCCTCTGTGGTCTCTCTCAGATCTGCATTCACCAGATCTTGTCTTCTGCACAAATGGGATTCAGAATAAAATATCACAGAGCAGCTGGGCAAAGCATCAGCTGTGGCAACAAGAAATGAGTCAAATGTCAAAGGACAGCATGGTCTCTAGGGAGAAAAAGGCAATGCTCTACAGGAATGTCAGAAGAAATTAAAGTGTCCTGCCTTTCTGTTAAAATATTCACTTCTGTGCAGCACAGTAGACATCAAACTCAGGTGGTGAAAGGGAAGGGAGGTGTGTACATGGATCTCCTCTTTAACACAGCTGAATGTGTTTCATAAGTGCATAGGAAAAGCTTCAGGAAAAACCTTTCTTGGTTTGACCTCTTTCCTGTCATCATTCTCTGGCAGTTGTGTATGATAGACTAGTAGGGATGGGAATAGGGGGAGAAGAATGAACAGTAAAAGTTTATTTTTGGGAGGGAGAGGAAATGAGAAGCATTAATTACCTTGAATGGAGGATAAAGGAAGGCTGGGGTAGGCATTCTGGAGAAGCCAAAAAGTGAATGGAGAGTGAGTGGAGCACAAGTGGGGTTAGGAAAGGTAATACTACAGACACTAACTACTAGAGAAAAAAAGGGTGAGCAAATATAAAATGTTTGAGATTATTTAAAGACAGTATGTGTATTTCACCCCTTCTTCTGCCTTGCACAGTTGTGACATGAACATCTTAGCCCAGGTTTTCTGGAAGAATAGGGTTTATTTAATCACTCTTGCTTTGATTGTTTATCTGGCCACACTGACATTTTTTTGACCTTTTGGCAAATTTCTGCTTTAGTTGAGAGAGAGGACAAAGTACCTAAAATAACCATTTGAAGGTGTATGAGAGGTGATTTTTCAGGAGAGACAGAAATCTCTGTAGTGACCTGGAGAGCTCTGGAATGATTCACACACAGTTAGACCTGGGAGAAACTGCACTGGATGCAAGTCAGCAAGCAAGGCTTGAACCAATGCTTGTAATCAGTCTCATCCAGCTTATTCAGTTCCACTGCTCTTGGTATTATTTGTTTCCTAGTGGGATAGATTTCCCAACCTAATTTATGTTATCAGGATTTGGTTTTTTCCTCCCATTACCTTCTTATTCTTTCCCTCCACACAGTAGGTCCCTTTTGTTTGACAAGAAGTGATTCTAATTAATCATTTTGCGCTGCTTTTGAATCGTGCAACTCTGATTAATTTGGGGAACTCAAATGCTTGCTGTAGGGTTGAGCTGAAGTGATAGTGAGCCGTGAATACAAGCTCTATTGTCTGTAACTGCACAAAATGCTTGTGCATAGTAGTTTGAAAATATTAAGTGTTTCTTTTGTCTGTAATATGCTATGCTTGCTTAAACCTTTGAAAACAATGTTCCTATTATGTGCAATGAGAGGTTACCCAAAAGTTAAGAAGATGATTACTCAGGCATTGTAGCACATTAGAAGCCAGAGGCTATTCAGTTACTTCAGGGTTTTTTTAAGATTGCCATTATTACTGTTATTACTACTTATAAATAAAAGAAATCTAATGATTGCATCATATTCTAACTATGATTTCATAAGTATAATGCTGGGTCCTCTGACATCCTAGGTAGTTCATGCTGTTGCAGTCCAGCAATATTATTTTTTTCCCTTTATATAGACCCACCAGGATTATATATTAACGTGACCTCATGTGAGTCATCTAGCTCATCTACTGCTAAAAGACCATTAAAATAAGAGATGTGAGTACTAGTAGGAGTAAGAATTATCAATATGTAGGGTATTTACACCTTGATTCAAGTATGCCTATCTAATTATGTCTGTTATCTGAGTGTGCAAACATGTATGTACAACAATGCAAATACACATGTAGGGAAATAACTAGAGATATAAGCCTATTTCTCAAAAGGGATATGAGCCTCAATGTGGAACTGAACAGCTGTGTGACTGATACTTAGGAAACTGGCAATGGATAAATCCTTTCTCCCAGTGTCTGACTGCTTCCAGCTGTACAGGTGAGGGAAAAAAGGGAAGGTGGTGGTAAACTTCTAACTCTTTAGGTTTTGATTTCTGTGTGGAAGGAGCCTTCTTAATTTTTTGCTTATAAAAGGTCTGTTGTTTGTGAAGGCTATTCTGGTGCATAAGTGGAATTTACTAGGGATTAGTGGACTACAAATGCTAATGAATAATGAACCATGGAAAACAAGCAAGACAGATTCGAGAAATCTCCCCAGGTTCCCCTGAAGGAATCTTGCACACCTTTGTCAGTCTTCAAAATCTTTACTCTTCAGAATACATGTAGATACAGCTTTAGCTTCTGTAATGAATATCAACTTTATTATTTATTTCACTTAAAACATAAAAAGTATCACCTGACATTTTTCTTCTGTGAAAATACTGTTCACTCAGGTGAGCAGCTGAGGTGAAGTTAAAGGTGTTAGGCTGCCTAGGGAAGTAAGAGAACTATGGCATGGCTCTGAGTCCAATATCAACATAAAAACTGCTGGGATTTTGCTATCCTGTCAGTTTATGGTACTTTCCTGACAGAAGATCAGCATCTGGGAGTTTGTTTGGAGACCATGGGGCAGAACTACTGAAAAGTAAAAGGCATCTCTGTCTCTGAAGCCTCATTTTCTTATATCTTTTTTGAAATTATATTTCAGTCTGCAAAGGAGTAACTTAAAAATCCGAGATAGCAAAGGACCAGAAGAACAAATCCTTGCTTCTTCTTTAAAGCCATTAAGCGCAAAATCACAGAATGAGACATTTTCTGAATATCTAAAACATTGTTTATTTGTTTTAAATAATCTGCTGAACACTTAGCATTTGCAGAATTAGCTACATTAGGAAGTAACTGGAGGGATTTTGTTGGCTTCAAGTTCATTGCTGTTTTACTACTGTAACCAGAATATGCTGAAGAGGAATTTGCAGAGTTGCTATTGCACAATATTAATATAATATTATTAAACTAATAAATTTATTAAACAAATTAAGTACTTTAAAGAAAGTGTAACTGCAAAAGAAGGAATGTTGTACAGGGAATAATAGGATAATGTAGATTGGAAGAAACAAGGTCATCTGGTCCAATCTGTAGCTCAAAATGAGATTATTTTTTTGATCATGTTAGAATTGAAACAAATATGTTCAGAGTTGGAAAGCATGTCTGTAGTGATGGTATAGGAAAAGGCAGGGTCGAGATGACAGAGCCGTTGCTCCCTTTGTGTGTGGTCTTTAAATCACCCTGTATGATTGGATAATGCACTTCTAAGCAAATTGGACCTTTGTTGGATGTAAGAACCATAATGGACTGGGTATTTTTTAATGACACATTCTGCTCTTTAAAATTCTTTTTAAGCTGTTTCAGGACCAGGATAGAATTTCTAATGGAAATCTGTTTGTATCATCTAGTCCAGTTCACCAGCACTAGAGGATAAGAGGAACAAAGAACAGTTATGATTTCTTGACTTAAGTAATTGAAATGAGAAGACAGAGAGAATGTTCAGGAACAAGATCTGTAGAGTAACAGTATTCTGACCTCTTGTAAGTCAAAGGAAATTTTGCCATTGAGTTCTGTAGGACTTTACTTCTCCCTCCATTTTATTTGAATAAATACTAATTTAATCCTTCATAAGATTTTAAATTAAATAGTGAATTTGGAAAGAATGCATAAGGTGCAAAATATAGACTTGTCTGTTCTATATTTATGATATTTTCTTGCCCAAGCAGCAAAGCTATTTTAAAAATACATTTTTCCATCTGTGAAGAGACTATTAGGGATCTCTAAAAATATGCAAGGACTGTTCATATTTTCCGGTTCAGTGGTGTTAGTTCAGTCCTAGCATCTCTGAATGTTTGGCCAGGATTCATCTAAAGGTAATTTTAGGGGTGTCCTATGTTTAATGTGCATATAAGACGACAATATTTAGGCTATTTAAAATATTTAATATCTCAATCTTATTAAAATATATGTCTCCAAACTTCATTTGTGTGATTTTGAATATTGTTTTTACAAAGCATCTTTAATTGTGACTAGGGTGGAATGAAGCAACATAGCTAATAATGTTGGCTTTTGTTATCCAAAAGAGCAAGCTGGGAACCTGCTCAGGGTTCCCAGGTCTGGGTAGCCCTGGGTAAGCCCCCTCTCTGCTCAATGTTCTCAGCAGTGACTGTGGTGTTTCTCTGCATGGTGTCCTTGGACTTCTGTTTTTTTTCAGGCAGAAAGGTGCAGACCTAGCAATTCAAAACACTGAACCTCTGAATGATTCGTTGGAAATGTGCCCCTTTCTCCTCTTCATGGACTCCAGCAGCAATTTAGCATGATTACACTCTTAATTAGGGAACCTCACTTAGTTGTCCAAAGGAAAGCAAACCTTTGAGACTACCCAGTGAATGGCTTCAGAAGATTATGATTTTATTTTTTTTTTTATTTTTACGGACAAAAATGTGCAGACAAAATGGTAAAGACAGTTCTCCTGAAGTGGAATTGTGTATTCTCTGCAATGAACGAAAATTTGGCTGGTTTTTTTTTTTTTGAAAGGTCAAGGAACAGAAATGTTGTTGTTACAGAGTCATTATACTGCTTGCTATAGCACTGTAAGAATTACAGACTTTGACAGGGAAAGCAGCATGTAGACTTTTGATAAACATGGTCAAACAGCTTATATTGAAACAGTACAAACTAATAAAGAAAAAGACATTTGCTGGTTCCTGGTTGTCAAAAAAAAAACCAGAAAAAATCCCCACAGAGATTATTTTAAATATTGCTCTAAGCTGTACTCAAACAAAATACTGCATTGAAGTACTGCAAAAAGAAAATCTCAGAAAAGTCAGTTCATACAGGATAAACCATTTTATTATCACAAATGAGGTCTTGGGTTTGTAACTCCTCAGTTTGACTTCCCAAACAAGCATAAACTTCTTTCCATGAAGAAAAGAAAACCAACTAAACAAAAATGAGATTTGTTGTGAGGTAGGACCTAGGTACCTTTAACTAATGAATATGCCTTGTCATAGCATGAGATCAGACAGTCAGAAGGGAAGGGAGAAGCATGAAAGCAACAGGTAAATTATTGAACAGATAGTTTGGTTTATGATAAACAGCAGAGGATAACAGATATGGGATTTAAGAGTAGGAATATAAATTTACCAAATGAGCTCAGAGAGACCTTATGAAGATCAGATGCAATATGGGTCAGTAAGAAAGAAGAGGGATAAATAATCTCAATGTAAAATGTGGACAGTTAAGATTTGATCCTTCTATACCCAGATCTGAGACTGTACAGTTTTTTGGTCAGTTCAAATTTATTTTATGAAGAAGGAAAAGTTTTATAAATGGGAGTTTCCCTGCTGCATATTTACATATTGAGTGATTTTCCCATTTTCTGAGTTCTCTAAGGTTTCTGGTTTCTGTCTTGCCTCTGACATATAAATGCTTCAAAGCAGATGATCCAGAGCTCAGCTCTGCCATTTAGAATCAATCCTTGGGGAGAATCCCTTTGGCTCATACTGTTTAGCTGCTGTTGAAGCACTGGAAAGCTAACCAGTGCTTTAGGCAGTAGTCCTCAACTTTTATTGCAAAAGGGGACCTTTTTTTCAAGAGCCCATCCATAGACTGGGTTAAACTGATCATAAAACTGCATCCCAAAAGTGAAAAATCTATTATAATGATTAGCTAGTGAGCTCCTGAGAAATTTATATTTAAAGAAGTCAGATTCTTAAACTCTAATGAACTCCCAAGGATTTTGATGAGAATTTAATCAAACTATGCATCTTGAATCTCTTACTCAAATTTATTATACCATTTATCTTTCCTACAAGTCCTGTTCAGATAGATACTTTTTATTAAGGAAAATTGGCTTCAATATATCAGTAAAACAGATTAAAATTTTCAGTGATTAAGTTATTTACAGCTCATACAAATAAATCTCAACCAGAGACTAGGACATTTCTAACCTGTGGGGCATGGGGTGCATACTTAATGTTAATGCAACAGTATTATTTCTCCTTGTGGATCTTCAAGCAGCTACTAATATATCAAGTAGTCAAATGCAACCTTAAATATGTCAGACTGAGCTTTGCAATAGCTGCAATAGAACAGACACATAGAAATAAGCCAGCATTTCTGTGTTAATATCTTTGCTTTGAACTGGAATTTTTCAGCACCTTTAGCAAAGAATTAACACACAGTCTGATGGTATAGCACTTACACCTTTATTCCTGAGCTGGAACACCATTCAGAAATAGGGCCATTTTTCTTTTTTCTCTTTACACACTGAAGAGTCATTGAAAAATAAAGCTGATAATACAGAAGTCCAATTGCAAGAACTCTGTTTGGGCTTAATTACAGATTCAGGACACATACACGATATAATTTAAAAATAATTGAAAATGAACAAATACTCTGAGTAGTTCATGGATGTGTAAATAAGATGTGAGTAGACAGGTGTTATTAGTTATATTCTTCCAAGTTAGGTCTTGGAAACAGACTTTCTGAGTATGTTCAGTGGAGCATATTCTCTCATCGTGTTATAAGAATTAGGTATGAAATCTGTATTGATTGTAAGTTGGAAGCTATTGTCAAGGAACCAGATCATCATACGAGGACAGATTTTGTGACCAGAAAAGTGTGAAGTGTGTACAGTACAATGTCCTTGATTTAGAGATTCATCAGATAACTTGTTCTGTAGCAGTTGGGTGACAACAACAAAAAAATAGATACCCACAGAATCCCTGTTTCTCTTCAGACAACTGTGAATTATTAAGATAGAGAGGCCATGAAAAGAGGTAATAAAACTATTGGAAGTATCAAATTAGGGTTTTTTTTCACTACAATTAAGATTTTAAGAACACTGCATAAAACTTTGGAAGGCCTGATGTAGCACTGTGTGGATATATGAGATATCAAACAGAGATTTAAAGAGTGTTTTAAAATGATTGAAGAAATAGTAAATGTACCTTCAGAGATTAATCAGCAGAACTTGGCTTGTTTAGCTTGGTTAGGGAACTGAATTACTTCATATAAGTACATTTTGGCATGAGGAGCAAACATTTAACAGTAGTGATGGAGTAGAAATATTTATGTTAGAAGATAATTCTGGCAGAAAATCATACAGACAAACTCATCATGAATATGTTTACTCCGAAAATTAACTGGCATTGCAAGTATTAAAATAGCTTCCCAAACAAGACAGATAAGGTAAGAATTGCATTGTTCCAACATGAAGCTTAGAAAGTTTATGGGAAAAAATGACAGCAGGGGGATGAACCTGGAATGAAAAATTTGAAGTCTGTAAGAGGGAGTTATGGATTTTTAATCTACTGATATTCCCTGAAATGGAGGCAGAAGGATATGAAAGGATGCATAACTGCTATCTGTTATGATATATTTATACACAATAAATCAAAATTACTGTTGCTTTTCTCCCAGGGCCAGGAATATCTTTTCTGTCTTTTAAATAACCTGACTGCCATTACTTTTTCCATTCTTCCTTTAGAAGGAAGATGAGTGGCATAGCTGAAGAGAAGACACTGAGTGAAGAGTCTTACCAATTCTAGTGCTAATAAGTGTCTCATGGCCATGGTCAGTGAGATTTGCTCACAGTAACCCAGTGACTCAGGGATTTTTCCCACAATCAGATGGTCTTAAGGGGTTTTTTTTGCATTTATTTCAACATGGCCCTGGTTTCCCCTCACAACCTGTCTACTCTTTCAGGAGTTTAAAATGTTTGAGATAACAACATAAGAGGTAAACCAAAATTTTCTCATTAATTTGGCTCTTACAGCACCAATGGATGCTTAGTGGACAAGTCATGAAATGTTTCCCTATCTATATTTAGAAGTTTTCTGAGGAAGGATTTTTGTTCTGTAGTAGCTCTAAATAGTTAAATCCTCCAAGCCTTTAAATCAATGTCCTAGATTTCTCAGGATATTTTCCTGTTTTGGCATACAGTTTTCTGAATCATTTGATCTTCTGTATAAAGGTTTGATAGCTTTGAAGGTAAGAGGTGTGAGAAGGACTCAGAGTAGATATATGAAAGGCCCATTGGACTAAAGATTGCAGGCATGATGGTTAGTGCTGATGATCTATGACTCATACTAATCTTTTGTTCCTGCATC
>JAOEGS010019947.1:21341-49510 GCA_025447755.1 Corythornis vintsioides
AATGTTCATTGGTTTTATCTTCTAAATTTAGCAATTTTTCCTGAACTCCCTTATTACTGAAAAACATTGAATAGTTGTACTCATATATAATTGAAATGTCTTTCTATATCTTACTAAGTTTATATATTTGGCTATATTTCTCCTCTCCAGCACTCAGATGGAGGGTTGGAAGTAAAATCCATTCTGTAACCATCTAGGGGAGAGGGCGGTCAGATCAATATCTGTGGTAGCTACTTGGCAGAAAAAAACCCCCAGATTCATTCACAAAACTATTGATTCTATTAACCCAAGTTCCACTGCAAACTGACAATAGGTCAATTCAGTCACATTTCTTCTTTATTTTATTGAAAGCAAATTTTGAATAGATTGCAATCAATGACATTTATTTCAAGTCACTTCAAGAACTTAAAAATCAGGATTTGTGTTGCCCCAAATCACAAGACTGACTTTAAAAGACTGTGATGATTAGGATTTAGATAAATGTCATTCTCCGTGTATGTGTCCTCTGTTTTGAAACCTTCAGGATTTGTATATGTCACCTTGAGAAGTTTTTCACTGAAAGCAGTAGGAAAGATTAATGACAGGCCTACAACCACACATCAAATCTACACCGGAGTTTGTGTATGATCCTGTTTCTCTGCAGGAAAGTCTGAATGTGAATCCTCACTATCTCCTTTGGCTCTTGGGAAATGTTTTATCCCAGGTATATATGCCTCTGACTTATCCTTCTTCTTATGCCCTCCCACTTTCAAAGATAAGTTAAAAAAAATATTCTCATAAAGAAATGCAGCATGTTGTCCTTTACCATCACCCCTTGCCAGCTTTCATTATTGCAGTGCCTGTTCTTTGCCTGGAGCAATATTATTTTAAAGCTCTATTTTAAAAAAACCCTTTATGTCCTCTAGGAAAATAGTCTGAAAGACAACAAAGCACATGTGTGTGTGAGCATGTGGAGTTTCTTGGCACCTTCTCTGCCTATTACATTATCTCTGATCATATCAACATTATTTTCCCTTCAAGCAAAGAAAATGCTTTGAAGTGATGACACCACAAGCCATTGAAAAGCTGTCAAGAGCAGACAGTAGAGAAAAAGAGATGCATGTCATGTTTGAGGGAGCTGGGACATTGATTTGCCACAAATTTGGCTATTAAATGAAACTCATCATATGTGTATGTGTGTAAAAGACATGGGTATAATGTTAGTGGGAATAATTGAACTGCCATGTCTGTATTATAAGGATACTTAGTTTGTACATGGAAAAATTGAATGGGCAGCAATCAAATGACTCACCCTGACATGGCATAATACTTACGGTTTCTGCCTGGTGCATGCCAAAGTGAAGTTAACATATAAGGAAATCAGGGGTGCAGAGAAGAATAGTCTGCTCCAGCCACAGGACACGGAAGGTGAGACAAAGAGGACACAAAATGCCAGGATAGCCTGGCTTTATTGCTCCTGCTTGAAGTGATTTGAACTATAATGCATACTGATGGGAATGGACATAAGAAGCAACCAATGCACTGACCCTTATCTTTCTTTTCAAGAAGTCTAGCTATGCAGAGGTTTGGATGGCTACTGAGGCCATGGCTACTTTACCACCCTCATTATTCTGCTTTCCTTGCTAATTGATTGTTTTCTTTATGCCTAGAGCCATCCTGGGCACGAAGGTGAAATGGAAAGGATCATCTCAATCTCACAATAATGTCCTGTAGTAGAAACTAAGAACAAAATGTATCATTGCTTACAATGTTCTCTTAAGATTTCTTCCAGGGAAGCTGTCAGAAGGAGCCCCTCTCATGCCGGTTATACTGGCTTTTCCCAGAAAGAGGAACCATTGTGAAGACATCAGCCTCTGGATCCTTGCAGTTGACCACTGGCCATGATGACCACAGTGGGTAAAAAGATTATGATTTTCTCTGCAGAGGTTACTTCCCCTGTGCTGTAGTCATAGCAGCTTAAACAACAGGTAACGATGTGTTTATGATAACATGATTCTGCTGAGACATGAACACAGTCTGCAGATTCTACCCTGAAAGCAGTAACCACCAGTAGGAGAATAGGAAGATAATGATTTACAGTAAGGTCCTAAGCCCCTGCAGAGCTTCAGAGTAGATGACGCAGAGCTCTTACTGTACACTACTTACCGAGCAGTCATTACATGACCAGTCACTGCAGTTTCATAGCCTGCCCAAAATCTTTTTTCTTACTTTATGGAGGTTCAGTTATAGACTATTGTTATTCCCCCAACTTTCTTTTGTAGCATTGTAATAAACAATTTTTTCTAGCAATATTAATATTAAAACATATCCATGCTGGATTTATATGAGTAAAACACAGATGAAAGACTATCCTAATTCCGTCCATTGTGCTATGCAGTCTCCTTAGTAAATAATTTTAAAGACACATTAGTGGAATTAAAGAAATAAAACCTTCCTAACCATGTTGAAAACATCCTTGATTCTGACTGGAAGAGATTATATATTATATAATCAGTAGTGTGGATGAAGGTGTACCTTAAAAGATGTGAATTTGAATGAGTCTTCATGGTACTGATGATTGTGGGTGGGAATGATGAACGTTTGGCTACTCCATTTTTAACCCATGTTTCAGACTGCTGGTAGAGCATGTGCTGTGAACTAATAGTAAAGCAACTGCTTTCCAGGAAGCAGCCAGGAGCTACCAGACAGAACATGCTGAATAACAGAAACCACTATTTTTTCCTCCTTTGTCTGGAACTCAGGTACAAGAACTTTCAGCACCTGTATCAGATTGATGGTGTCTCCTGCCCCATACAACCTTCATTCTGGTCTCTAAGAGGTGTACATCTGCAGATTTGATTCCTCAACACCAGACTTTCACATATATCTCAGCCTCTGTGGCCTAAAAGGTAGGTGTTGGTGTTGAAAATCACAGGCAGTGCTTTAACCATGAAAAGGGAAAAGAGCACATAAGTTTGAGATATGGCAAAAGCCAGACAGAAGACTAATGGCAAAGAGAGACGCAGATAACAGTAATGATATTCACTTAAAACTTCTCTGGTGGAGGAGCTGGTGTTTCTTACCTATTTCATAGTTATGTCATAATTGGAAAGATTCCTCAGGAAGTGCGAAATCTGGATTTTGAGCCAATTATGACACTTAAAGATCACAAAAAAACAGAATTTATCCCTTTATGATTTATCTTGAACAGAGACTACAGTGTTTTCTCTGTGTTACCTGAAATGTTAGACAAATGCCTTTACTCAGAAAAGGAGGCTTGAAACTACCTCTACAGCCATGCTGTAGAAGAGAGCCCAACATGTGGAGCAATGTGTCAAAGGAGTACTAACCCCCTTCATTGCTCCTATAGCAGCTGAGTTACTGCTCAGTTTAATGCACAGAAATGAATGACTCCCAGGGTAAAAAGAAGAGCAAGGAGGAGGGAGACTTATTCTGCAGTCCCATGTGCTTTATGACTATATATATAAAAAAAAAAAAGCCATCAGATTTAATCTCTGAATATCCCCTTGTACCACCTCTGGGTATATCCCTGGGCTCAGGGAGGTAAATAGGTAGATGAGAGACTGATCCTACTGGCACCCAGGCACTAAGCAGCTTGGAAGTGTCATAGCTTTGAGGAGTATTGCATACTCAACACCCAAGACATTTCCTCTTAGTCACAGAGGTGCCTTTGGGTTTGGCATTGGTGATTTTGAGGTTCTAAATTTTGTACATTCACAGTCAAAGTGACAGGCAATGAAACCTCCTCCAAGGCATTTTTGTCTCTGCACTCCAGTTACTTGTCAGCAGCCCTTGCTTCATCTCTTTACAGGAAAGGATAGGATTTTTGTGACAGGGAAGGTCCAGATGATGTATGTGTCTAAATTCACACAGAGACAGTATGTTCAGTTAGAACAATCAGAATAATAGAATTAATTATTTAGGTAAATTTCAATTACTTATATATAGAAAGTTGTTTTTTTTCCTAAAAAGATACATCCAATTAAAAAACCCTATCAACTATCTAAGGGACACCCATAAATGGGCTTTTGCTGTTATCAGATGTGTGAAGCAACATTACTGTATATTTTCACACTTAGTTGATTACTTAACCATCTGCTCCCTCTGACAACATAGGATACAGGACAGGGGAAATGAAGGTAAAGAAACATAAATGGAAACATTGCTACAATTCTAATCCACCTCTTGATTTTTCATTTAAACCATAAATCCCAGGGCAACTTTTATTACTGTGGTATGTATGCTGAAATAAGGCATATATATGTGTATATAAAACCCTTAGAACTCCTCTGTTTCTTTTTTTCTTTTTCAGAATAATGGAAATATATCACAAGATTATTCATAACCTCTCTGAATGACTATAAAATGGAGGTGTAGGGAGGAGAATTTCATAGGTAGAATATTATGTGCATTAGATAAAAATCAGTTTACTTAGTAGCTCATATTTTAAAATATCCACACTTAATTTAACTCTCTTCATTCTCTTGGAGGATTGTGGGTGTTTTGGGTTGATAAAATCATTCATCTAGATGGGCAGCTTGGAAATTGTCTTTGAATTTTCAGTTATCTTTGTTATAATGTGTCCTCTTTGGCTTACATTTATTTTTCAGGCATCATTTAAAAACAGAGGCCCGGATAAATTTAATCAAAATATAGAGAGTCCAATTACACATATTAAATTATAGATTTTGCAATTACTAAAACCCCAAACCAATAATCTTGCAATATTTTCCCCTTGACATATTCATTTAAACACAAAAGCAGTCCTCCTTCACTATTGCTATGTCAAGTATATTTTGCCATCTTCTATTATTTGTAATTATTGACTCAGGTGACATACAGAATTTTAGAAAAAAACCAAACCAAACCAAACCAAAACCAAAAAAACTCAAAGCAGATAGAATTTTGAAGTACTTCTAAAAGTCAAGCTAAGAGACTAGTAAATATACCAAGGACTCTGTAAACACAGGATCTCACTGATCACACTCTATAAACAGGTGATTCAGCTTCTTTTGAAACAGGCATTTCATCCCTTTATGGCCACTGCCAGCTTCATGACCATCCAAACCAAAAGCAGAAGTTTGTTTCTCTTCTTTGGACAGCTGAGGTAATAAATGTCTCTGCAAGGGGGAATTAGTGAAGGAAACATAGAATTAACATGTTAGTCAGATAGAGTAATTTTAAAAACAGGAATAAAACTCCTAGGTTAGGAGTGAGAAAAAGTAGGGATGACTTCAGTTAAGATAACCTGAAATTAACCTTTTGTTGGGTTGCAGTGATCCCTACCTAGTTAATCAGATGGTTGACTTCTGCAACTGTTGCACAGTAAAACTTGCACAGTAAAACATGTTGCACAGTGAAACTTGCCCTCAGTCAGAGAACAGCCAAGTGCAGGCAAAGAGCACAGTATTGTCTCTGACTCGAGTGACTGAGAGACACTGTGCTAAATGGGGAATCTTTCCACAGATCTTTGGTGGGATGGACAAAGAAGTTTGAATGTTCATGGGTCTGAGTAGACAAATAAGTGCCAGGGGAGGGGAGTAATGGTGGCAGCAACACTGTGGGACCAGGTCTTTTTTGATGAGTGTGTGATGGGCGTCTCTGGATCACACAAAGGATGAGAAGTTTACTGGAAATGAATGCACATGTCTCTGGCTCAAGCTATTTGTCCATGTTTTCTATATCTTTTGAATGGAAAGTCCAATTTTAATTTCAGCTGTTTCAGGAGAGTTCATTTATCGAGCTTACTTACCATCCATGAAAATGCCTGAGCTTGTCTCTTGCATTTCTTCAGGTATCATGTATTCTTTAGCAATAATGCTTCTAAGAGTAATGCTTGGGTTGCTCTTGCCAGAAAAGCCCTGCCACAAATCTGTGGTTTAAAGCTCTAAGTTAGGTTTGCAGTCCATCATATTTCAGATCGATACAATACAGAGAGCTGACACAGATCCTGCACAAAGACAGATTGCACTTTCAAGGGAATTTCATGCCATTTAAAATTGGGATTAACCAAGATGGAAATGCTAAAAATGCATGAAAGATAAAGTTTAAGTCACTAATGGAAAACTGTATATGTCATTCTGCTTATTAAAAGACAA
Source organism: Corythornis vintsioides (assembly GCA_025447755.1). Classification (NCBI taxonomy): domain Eukaryota; kingdom Metazoa; phylum Chordata; class Aves; order Coraciiformes; family Alcedinidae; genus Corythornis; species Corythornis vintsioides. The sequence goes on from JAOEGS010019947.1 coordinate 27,440, forward strand.
CAAACTGCCACAAAATAAATGCCTCCTGCTAATGAGCTAATATTTGATCAGCTCAGTGCTCTGATACAAAAAAAAAAGCTTACATTGATCACTTTTGGTTAGTAGTCCTTTAAAAAGGAGATGGAAAAAATCAAACACTCTATATTTAAATCACTCTTCTATGCAGTGAAGCAGGAGTGTGCTGTAGTGGTTGTCATCATTTTCTTTATGACCCCAAGCCCTCAATCTCAAAGAATAGGAGAGAAAATGGAGGTCGCCCTGCTTATTATATATGTTGTCATGCAGATATGTGCTCTTCATACAGAAACAGGATTTCAGATAGAGTGTTTAGTTCTAAACCTCAAGGTAACATACTCTTTTTAATCATGATTTCCACTGGCTGGTTTTTTTTGCACTTCACAAATGGGACTGCTGCTGTTTGTCTGGCTGTGTTAGTGCCAGTTAGATCCATCTGCTGAAACCCATGAGATGTGAGCATGCTGAGGCCAGGCAGAGTTACCTGTTTTGTCCCTTAGCTCTCAGACTCCACCAATAGACTTCTGCAGGAGGGAGGTTGGCAATAGAATAGGGAGAATAGAACACACATTGGTGAGAAGAAAGAAGAAGAATCTGACAAAGAACTGGATAAAGAGTAATAAAAACTAGGGTAGCAGTAGGCTGAATTTTGATAAATCACCTTGCTCTTCTGCACCTAGCCTTTTCCCACCTTTTCAGGTTTGAAATCAATATATCTTTCCAATGAACTTCTCAATAGCCAGAAAAGGCTTAATTTCTTATTTCCACCTGTGACTGATGTATGAAATGGTGTTTCACACTGTGCAAAAAATTACCACGTGGATAAATTTACCTGACACCCTCTCTCTGCAGCAGATTTTTTTTTCCAGCAGGCCACAAAGTTAATGCTGCTTTCCTACTCTTGACAGCTTTTGCACCTGCCATAGATTTCATCAAGATGTAAGGGCTCTTGTTTGTTTTTTAACATTTTAATAACAAGCTAGAGACTAAATTAGAAATACTTTTTTTCTTCTGACATCTAAAGCAATGCAGTCACTTACTGCAGAGTCAGAGATACAGTGGTCTGCACCAAAAGTTATAGATGCTCCATATATATTCTTGGCTCAATAATTTCATCATTTTGGATGCTGCCTTTGGGCTGAAATACAGTTCTCTGTGACAGAACAGGACATTTGCTTCCCCCTGCTTTTTTTATCTCCTTCTTCAGGTCAAGCTTCCCTCTTCTGACCACAACAGTTCTTTTGAGTTTTTATTTCTTCAAAGAAGCACTTGGCTCATTTTTTCACTGGGGTTTTTCCACTCTTCTGTGAACTACTGGAGGATGTGGCTTCTTCTGGCCCTAGCCAGCTTCCTTTGAAAACCAATTATTTGATCCAGAGAACAGCTGTTAAATTTAATGATTTCTCATTGTATCCAGTCATGGAGAGAGATTACATTTTGCCTTGTCAGAAAATGCTAAATTCAACACACTCAGAATGGAGTCTGGTGATATAGCAGTCTTCATAGAAGTGTCTTCTCATTAGCATTTAAATTTCTTTGAGTTTACCTAGACAAATTCTTGAAACTCTTCTATCAGTTAGAGATAAAAAGTGGTTATAAGGATAAAGACACAGTGCAACATATTTGTAATTGGTGGGAAGTTGGGTTCACATTCCTTCCCTTCTCTAGCAGAATATCTTCACTCTTTAGTAAAACTGGCAGTCACTAGGCCTAGCCATGTTGAAGGGATACTGAGCAAAAGTGGGATAAAAGGTGTCATGGAGACTGTTTCTTTCAGTCTTGGTTTCGGGGTTTTCAGCTAGAGATTGAAGTTTCTTTAAGAATTAACTGGAAAAAGTGGAACTTCCTGGACAGGGAAGATCAGTACTGTTTTGGAGTAGATATTGAGACTTATGACAGAGGAGATGCAAGGATTGAAAGTAGTGATAGCAATCTGAGGTGCCCTAAGAGACCTCCAACTATTGACCTAGAAGGCCATGGGACTCCAAGAGGTCTGTTAGATAGTCTGGCTCTAACTGAACATCTTAGGTGTTTCCATTTGTCTAAAACAGAAATAGATGGATGCCTCTGCTTGCATAACTGAAGCCTGTTTTGTACGTCTCTTTTCATGTCATATACTGACAGCTATTTATAGATTATATGTCTAATCTTTCACCAAATCCAACACCAAATTAGCGATCACTAGGTGTGAAAGTAAGAAGTCAACTATGGAGTGAAGGGCTGTGCAAAAACTCTTTCTTTGTGTTCAGAATGACATGTTGTACATTTTTTTCAACTTGGTAAGTTAAATATCCTACTTTTTAATCTACCAGAACCTGGCTTTTCTAAAATTTTGAATATTTTCAATCTTTTTAAGGAGTTCCCTATACAAAAACTACCAAGATTGTTGATGTCAAAACTCAGGACATTTCTGTCACAAGACATGAGATCCAAAGAATTGTATGTGTGCACTGTATCTATGATTCTTGTCTTCTCAGCTTGCCAGGAATTCACTTTCCATGAGCATGTCAGAGGTGATGCCATTTTGAAGTGAATAGGATGGGATTGACACTTATTGCACTTAATGCACAAAGACCACATCTTGGGACCAGTGGGGTCTTTGGCCCTTCTACCCTACATAGTCTTTGACTTTTGTATCCTCTCTGTCTTATCCCACTAGCCACAGTTCGAGCTAATCAGACTGATCTCAGTTCTTCCTACTGCTACTAGTTCCTGCAATAGTGTGTTTGAGTAAGAGCATAGATTTTCTGGAAACAAGTTTTCACTCTGGTCACCTGATATATAGATTAAAAAATTCTTCCAGCCCTTAGACTTTCATATGGAACTTGTTATAACTCTTTTCTTCCCTTCTGTTCTGTCTACTAACTGAGATTTGCTGTTATCCTGATTGTAATTTTTCGAGTTTATTTTTCAAGTCTGCTTTGTTTTGGTTTGTTTTTTTTTTAATTCATAAAAGCTTGCATGGCCACAAGTTCTCTACCCCTTTGATAGATGATTATAATCTTCAATATGTCACAGTGATTCATAAGCCGTGTTACCTCTTAAATGAATAAGTCAGTTCAACAAGACTCTTTACTAAGCAGGGTATCACTCAACGCAAGTAGTGGGGTTAGAGTGGGACTCCTCAAATGTAATTACTACAAAGATAAAAAACAGGGTGTCAGATAAGATTAAAGACTACCTAGTACAAAACCGGCCAATTTACCTAAATGAAATGCACCCATTTTAGCTCTGAAAAAAGGCATAGATAAATTTCCCCTACTCAGATCATGTTATTGTCTGTGCCTGTATTACCCTATGTTGTGATGAGGACAAGCAAAGAAAGCAGGCACAGATTGTACTAGTCACATCACTGAGAGACAGACTGAAGAGTAGGGACTTACTAAAATCCACCCCACAGAAGTAAGGAAGAGTAAGAGCAAGTGGATAGGATTCCTCACAGCTTACAGCACTCTGTAATAGTACTCACAGGCATGCTCAAGTCAGACTTCAGAGGATTAATCTCAGAACCTGTGTTGGTGTCAGAGATCAATAACTCTTGAACATTTATTTGTGATCTCTTTACTGAAAAGCTCTGTGCCCATGTTGTTCTAATTTCTGTGCTCTTGTCCCTGTGAACTTCAATTTAGAAGCACAGATAAATATGTTCTTGAAAAGGGACCTACCTTGAGAGCTTAGGATATTCAGACACTGATCCTGAACACAAATGAACTGTTGTTTTTACATTTAAAATTTGCTCATTTTATTAGATCCAAGGGGTACTGATCTACATTACTAGTCAGCTAGAAAAATGTGTGGGCACATGTAGAAAGAAAGGTACATGTGTATGCACCATTTTGCAGACAAATAAAATCCCTGACACAGCTGAAGAGGTGATGGGCACATCCCACGACCAAGAGTACTTGCTATGCTGAAAGGAAAAATAAAATTCTTCAGACAGGGCTGCTTCTGCACCTTTTATACTGTAAACACCTGGTTGCAGAAATTCTTCATTCAGGCACAGTGATAAATATGACAAAGGTCTAAAGACTACTTTTTCTAAGTACAGTGTACATTTGAAGAGACTGTATTACCAGTTTACTAAATGGCTAGAAATTGCACTTTTGGATTGACATACATATACTAGACAATATCTATGCTATTTGTATGGCATACTAATTGACTGATTCTGACTTACAAATCACTTTCTGAACTAGATGTTACAGATTATTTGTCCTTAAATTCAAGCTGGGACATGTGACCTGCAAGTCCCTTGATCTTCTCAACTGTGCCTTTGTTACACAGATTTATTTAATGTTACTCATTCAAGGACAAATCTGGAGTAATTGATGATTCCCCTGTTAGTTATTAAATATAGTTTTAAATTTTGCATAAAAAGAAATAAGGCAAATAATAGTTGATGAATATGGAATGTGCCCTAAAGTCTTCTAGAAAAAAAATTACTAGATACTATCCAAACATATTTGACTTAACAGAGGAGGTTGCTGACAGAGGCTGTAGCAATCCTATTCAACACTTATATAGGATTTGTACTGCAGAACTTGCATGATAAGCTCTTGAATCTGCAAAGTTCTATACACAAACTCAAGGGAGGGCTCAAGGGATTATCTGTTATCACCATTAGATGATTTTCACATACTTTAATTAAGCTATATGCAAAGGAATGATTAAAAAAAATCTGCTGAACAGGATGGCTATTTACAACATACTAAATAGAGCATTCACAGTTATTTTGAATGTCAGTGCAAAGTGTTCTGCACAGTATATCTCATTTCAGTGAACCATGATTGTTTACTTATTTATCTAAAAGTAAAGGCAAACCAGACAGAAACTTGCTTTCTATAGATAACATTAGAATATAGTATTCATCTCAGGTGAGTGTCCACCTACAAGGTTTAGATAAAGGAATTGTTGAGGCATTATTGCAACACCCATTGTATGACAAGTTGGTTTCTCTGGTAACTCATTATTTAATGATGAATGGTGATATAAATAGGAACACAGCACATGTTAGTTGTCATGCATTAGCATGATAAGAGATGTAAAAGATGTCACGCTTCAGATTTGAGATTTCTGCAAAGCACAATACTTTTATATTTGTGTATTTGTCTGTGAAAGTTCTCAAAGTCCATTTTTATAATATAAACCTAATATAAAGGCTTAATAGAGGTATGATTTCATTCAGGGAACACTTTGAAATTTTATCAGAAGTAGTATCTTTTGTACAAGGCCCTAAAAAAAAAAAAGGAAGAAAGAAAAAGTAAATGAAAAGAGCAACCTACTTTCCCAAAGTGATTGAAGCTGTTCTTTTAAAAGTTGAAGAAACAACTGCTCTCCATAACAACCTGACTTTCCAGGAAAACAAGTAGTCCAAAAGTTTCATTTAAAAACTAAAACAGAAAGAGTAAAATAGATAAATAATAGAAAAGAAAAACGGAGTTTTGTTTTCTGTAAAATTGAGTACAAAAGCAAGAAAGAGAAAGGGTAACTATACTCATCAAAAAATGTTGTGTTGACCTCAGAGGTGAGTACATGACACAGTAAGTGGTTACAATAGGATATCTACAGCCTCTAGGTTTCCTCAGTAAACCTTTTCTTTCCAAATGAATCATTCACCACTGGACTGAGCTTCCCAAACCTCTCTAGGTTTGTGATGAGGGTCCACATAACCTGCTCTGAACATGTGCATGGAGAGTTCAATCTAGTACTGGAAGCTAGTAACACAAAGTCTGTAGTCAGTTAACATCGAAAGACTATAAAAAAGTATACAAAGGTGAAGGAGAACTGGTAAAACTAAAATACCCTAAACACATCCTTTGTGTAAATGTTTTTTAAATAACACTGCCATTTATGGGGGTGTTAGCACAGTTAGTGGGTATCTTTACTCTCTCTACAGTCTCAGTCTACCCACTGAATAGTGTTCAGAGTTAATAGAAGAAAGATAATCTTCAATAAATAATTGAAGATTTGAGTATGTCACAGTCCATGTCTTTGTGTAACTGTTCTTCACTGATGATTAAGTTAGCTGATGTATCTGAGGTAGCTTTCCATATCTCAGGTATTGAGATCAGCCTAGAATCCTATGATGGCCAGCTGGTCTTGAAATTACCCAACGTACCAGGTATGTTTTGTGAAGTTAGCTGAGCTTTTTGGTACTGTAATTAGGCTCACACTGTTCTCCAAATCAGTTACATGACACTGTTTTAGCTACACAATGTCACATCACATAAATAGAGCAGTGTAATGTTTTCTGAAGTGATACACTTCCAAGTAATTTCAGTGACCAAAGTAAACTTGTGACTGCTTCTTTTCCAGGGGAGTTGCATCCACAGATTTGAAGTGTCCAGCTTCTCTGTGTCTGCTTCAGGGAAAAATGCTTCAGGGACAAATGCTTAAGTTCACTCTTTATATTTGTTTTTGTGATGATGATAAGTAATCACAGAATTAGACAGGTCTGTTTATGCTTTCAGCTTCAAGGGAAGAAATTATTGAGTTTTGCAAATTTACTCCTTCCGACATCTTTTGTGCCTCAAAATGCTCAAATTAATAGAAATAAAGAGGATTTAATAGATGCATTGTTTCTTATTGATTTTATGTATGCAGCAAATCTTACCTATGAGTTCTCTCATGTGAACACAGTGTGAAGAAAAGACAGCACAAAGGTATTTAATTTAATTAGAACTGCTTTATTTTCTTTTCTAGCTAGTGACAACTTAGAAAATCATCATCATATTTCCAACTATCAGGAAGCAATGGCAAAGTCTGTCAGCTTATTTCAGCTGTATATTTGCTTTCTCTCCCTCAAGTATAAAGAAATCAAAAGAAGGAAAACATAGAAAAGGCAATGAGAAGAGTGGGCGGCTGACTTCCAAGCCATGTTCTGAGAAAGCACACAGGAGGGAAAGGGAAAAAAGAGGATGTTGTCAGTAAGCTGAGCGTACTCAGAAAGGCACTGAGCTCCATGCAGATTCTGTTCCCTTGGGCTACACAGCAGACTCTTATTCAGTCAGTTTGGGCCACATTTTAATTTCTATATGAAAAACCATTACACTGTTTTAAAAATGGGCTTCATGAAAATAATTTCTAGGGCCAGCAGGTATTTCTTGATAAACCTCCGTAGCAGTGCTCTTGCTATCCACATTCAGTCATAAGAGGATTGATTGCACTGCTGTTTGAACACATAGTAGTTCGACACGGGAATGGTATTTTTGGAAATATACACAGTTTGCTTATTACAGGAATTCTCTTTCTTACTCATTTCACATAATAACTTGTATATCCATTAAGTGGTAAGATGTTCCATGGGAAAATGTTGTAATTGCACATATTTAAAGGGTACATCATTTAGCTTTATTACAACTCTTGTTACAGCTGTGGTCTCAAAAATTATCCCAGTGTGTACAGCCATGCTGAAGCAGTTTGGAGAAACTGGTTCTTTGTCTTTATAATCCTTCTCTGGATGAGGAGTAGGAACACTGATAGAGCAGATAAAGCATTGTACTGTATTATAACCCCACAAGTCAGTCTGGTCCCATGACAGTTCACAGAGAAGTAATTCAGACTTAGAGAATAGTTTGGGAAGGGAAACCTAGTTAGACTGTTTGCAGTAAATATAAGAACTGATGTGTGGGCGTTGCAGTCACAAATCCTGTTATATGCTAATAGGATTTATAGGCATAACTCCCAAACATCATTATCAGAGTTAACCCCTGTGTACCCCTTATATTTAAAATTAAAATGAAGGTATGTTATTTGCACTTTGGAAACACTGGATCTGTATTCCACACAAATATTTAAGAATTTAACTTATTTTCTCTGACTAGATACACTGTCCAAGATGACAGTTCTTTAATTTCAGCAATGATTGACATTCTTCTTGAATCTCATAAATCTTGAATTCAAATGAACTACACTAATTGAAATTTCATTTTAAAATATGAGTTTTAACGCAGGTGTTCCTCAGTCAGGGAGTGAATGATACCTTAGGAGACACAGTGTTTTGTATCAAACCAATGTTTAATAACAGCTTCTAAGACAATCTTCATTCTGTAGTGAATTCGTAGTGAGTAGACATGAGACACGCAAGGCAATGGAGCAAATGAGCATCTTCCAGTCTAGAGCTTTCTTTGGGTGTTAATTAATGTGCTTCATTCTCTGTTTTAGGAGAAATTTCATTTATTTTCTGGACCTCATGTTGAAACAGAACTGTTTGCACCCATACTGCTCAAGGTTAATCAATTGGCTCTACCCTTTCTGCATAGCATTTGGAACAGTCCTTGGCTTGATAACTGCCTCACAGACCTTTCTTTACACAATGTATTATGTATACCCAGCCAAATATGTGTATGCTCCAGTTTTGTTAAAGAAAAACCTAGCTGATCTGCTACAGAAAACATGCTGGCTGATGAATTTGTGAACAACTAGGGGACCAGGGATACAGCTGATCGTGTTAACATACTAATGTTTAGGCTTTGCTATTGCAAAGTGTTCATATTGCATTATTATACAATACATCAACTAGTTCTATTGACTGGGGTCTAACTCTCCTTCCTCCTCCAAACTGCTAGGTTCTGCTGAGGAAAACCTTTTATTCCAAAGTTGGAAAAATTATGCTTGAGGTTTTAAAAGCTGCTCAGTTCTGGAATCTAACACATCTGCACACAACCCTGGGAGCAGAAACAGTAGAGTCACATATGCTCAATACTCTCTTCAAAATATTGTACAAGGGTAAGTGACGGCCAGGTATTTCTATATTTTGACTAGTAAAACAAAAACTATCTTGAATTTAAAAGTCGATTTTTTAATTGTGAAAATGTCAAAACAAAGAGTCATCAACTCTGAAAAAAAAAATCTCCAAGATCTGTTTGTCTGCCTCTTCTGACTGGAAAAAAAAAATAATTATAAAAACGATAAAAACTATCTATCTAAGTTTTGTTGTTTTGTCAGTATTTTCTAAAAAAAAAAAAAAAAGTAAAAAAAAAAAAAAAAAGTCTACATCTTCCCAGTCATTCTGCTAATTCCTTGAGTTTTGCCACCCAAGGAAATGAAATAGTAGACCTATTGAAAGCATCAGAAAGCCAGCAATAGCTCGATTTGCTGTGATGTGCTAGTGGTTCCTGGAATTGCACATGGATACTGGTATTTTTCTTTGTCATCTTGAACTCAGATCAGATTGAAGTTCTATAACCTTCAACAGTTTATTTCCAGCTGTGAAGTAATTCATTCCTTTCAGTTTAACTATCTGTGCTTTTAACTGTGAAACAAGTTTTTGCTCTGGTTAAAGGATTTCTGTGGTAACTCTTTGTTAAGTTCCTAGAGTTTCTTATTATATTCAGTTCAGTTTAAAACCTTTCATAGTTATCAGAGCTTAATTTCACATATCTCTCCTGATCAAAATAATGAAATTTTTCTAAATACTAGCTACTGACATCATGTATCAGGCAAGAGTGACTTCCTCCATCAATGTACATCTTGTGCCTGTGACAGTACACTTTGAGAGGAAAACTGCACTGGATTTCTATTGAAATGGCTAAGACAGCAACTTCACATCTCATAGAACACCAGACAGTGAAGCCTGTAGTGAATTCACATGGGTACAGACAATTATTCCAAGAAAGCCCTTGTTGAACACACCTGACCTTGCTTGTATTAGCAACATACTGTGGAGTATTCATAATATGGCCACCTCCTGTAGACAGTACTTTGGTAGAAAGTTAAAGCATTTCTTATACAGTAGTTTATTGAGAAAATTGTGCAAGGTGCTGTATGTACAATAGGCTAATAAATTGTTTACACCATGGAATGTGGAGAGTTCATCAGTATTTTCTTAAAAGGTGCATAACGCAGAGTGTATAATGGTTTCAATAGTATTCAATCCCCTTCTCCATGTCCAGTTGCAGTATTAGTAACAGAAGTAATTGATGAAAGCCTTTGAAAGATACATAAATAAGATAATCTGGTCTAATTGGCAAATAAACCTATTCCTTATCCCTAAAGATTTCTGAAGATTGTGAAGGTAATGGGGTGGGAAAGATTAACATCAATTGTAATTCTAAAGATAATACAGCACAAAAGTAGAAGACATCAAGAAGATCAAGCTCAGGGAACAGGAAATTCAAAATTCAACCTTGTCTCAGCTGTCTGGGAGATAATGTATGAGCTGAAATCTTTACCTCTGACTAATGCATAAGGCCTGAAGTTTTTCAAGTGAGAATTTTCCCATTTACACAATAAATGTGACAAACATCAGAAACTTTTTCTTATAGTCAATAACAACCCCTGAAGTTCACTAACACAAAATGTTTCTATCCTGGACATTAATAGAATTCTATTAAAGTTTAGTCCTCCCTAGAAAAAGCAACTGCTATTTTACAGATAATGTAAATTATAAAGCTTTATGCTTCAGGACATAAACTGGCTGCTGACACAGGAATTTATGAACAAATTCCTCCCTATGAGCATATTTTACTTTAATGATCCATCATGGGAACATTACAGTAATTAATGAATGATTGGAAAGTTAATTTATCTGTTTTCTTGTGTTACACAGAATCACAGAGTGTTAGGGGTTGGAAGGGACCTTGAAAGATCATCTAGTCTAATCCCCCCGTCAGAGCAGGACCACCTAGATTAGGTCATACAAGAACGGGTCAAGGTGGTTAAGAATATCTCCAGAGAAAGAGACTCCACAAGCTCCCTGGGCAGCCTGCTCCAGGTTCTGCCACCCACACCCTGAAAAAGTTTCTCATTATGTTTACATGGAACCTCTGCCATTCCATCTTTCACCCATTGCCCCTTGTCCTATCATTGAACATCAGTGAGAACAGCTTGGCTCCATCCTCCTGACAATCATATTTTACATATTTATAAACATGAATGAGGTCACCCCTCAGTCTTCTCCAAGTTAAACAGACCCAGCTCCCTCAGCTTTTCCTCAGAAGGGAGATGTTCCACTTCCACTTCTCTGTGTTATCACAGTACTTTGAAACACAGAAATCTACAAGAATCAATGGCTAACTTTTTGAAGATCTGTCTGTCAAGGCTGGAATCAAAACATATTTTATCTGGAGGTTCTGGAGCATGTCCCTTGTGAGGGACATGTGTGGTTTCAATCTAAAAGAGATTTGATTTAGATCAGGCATTAGAAAGAAATTATTTACTGTGAGCGTGGTGAGACATTTAACAAGTTGCCCAGAGAAGCTGTGGATGCTCTTACTTTTATCTCTGTTGGTCTTGGACAGGACTGATGCAGTTTGCATGACCAAGCTGGAAATTTCTTGACTTAAATAACAGACATTTACAAAATCTACTGTAGAATTTTTTTCCTGTAGAAAATATGAAACAACTGTTTTCTTCTTGTTACTTTTGGTTGGTTGGTTCGTTTTTGTTGTTTATTGGGTTTTTCTGTTGTTCTTTTGTTTTGTTTCTTTTTCCTTCCAGAAACAAAACAGTACTTCTGTTTAGTATTCTCTATAAGATAGAAACCTAAACATTTAAACAGGTCTACTCTACACTTTACAAATTTATTACTTGTATCACCTCTGGGTTTATTTTTGCTCAGCTTGTTTTTGTTTCGTCGTTGTTGTTGTTTTAGGATGGGTTGGGTTTTTTTCTTTCTTTCTCCTTCACATGGAGGCTGAGAAGGTAACTGCTTCTATGGCACAAAAGAGCACTATTCAATATTCACCTCATTTGCTTATGTATTAGAAACACTCTGAGGCATTTGGAACATCTAACCTCTGCAGCAGCAACTGGAGGCCACATGAGATATTATAAGGTGTCTAAAATGGAGCTGGCTTTTTAAAATGGCAAATTAATCCTGAACCAGATCATCTTGCTGCAAAATCAGAGGTTGCTGTGACACAAACAGAGCCATAATCTTCTTAGTTCAACACCCTGCATCCAAAGATGGCTCAGTCATCAAACCAGACTTGTGTATTATTTTATTGGGGAATGCTGATATATTTCAGTGTTTATGATTGTGGTACCTAAATAAAGCTGATTTTGGCCTTTGCCACTTTAGTTCACAGTAGTGATCAAAACAATAATACTGTAAATTATTTGGATCCTTCCCTGCCGCAGGCAATAGCAGATTTGCCACTAACTTCAGCAGAACCATTTATGGGTGCCACATTTAATTAATACCTAATTCAAAGTGTCTAATAGGATTGATATGTATCTGAATTAAAACTGCAAATAAAATGGTGCTAAGGCATAGAAGCAGAGAATGGACTTTAAATCTCATTTCAGGACTTGAGCACAAACGGCAGAAAATACCATAGGCTTCACAGACAGGGAAGAACTTGGCATGAGATAAAGCGCTTAAGCCAGGATTCATCCAACTTCCAGTCTTGCTCAGAGGATGAAAGCATCTGAGATTTATATATTCACAGACTGACTTGCCTGCTGTGTATGTGGTGAGTCCTTATACAGGGCTTTGAGTGCCTCTGGAGATTGTTCTTTAGAGGGTAAGTGAATGATCAACATAAAATATTGGATGACCAGGAGGCTTCTGGCCATCCACCAGGCTTACGAGCCATTAGAAGGAGAAAGGACACCAGACATACTTATGGCATTTTAAGAGTGAGGGTAGTGATCTTCCAGATGCACATAATCTCATTTGTAGCTTCCCCTCTGTTAGGGTACAATATGAGGAACTTTCAAGCCCTTTCCTCTGGTACTAATCTTCCTATGAATATTGACTCATGGGTTTTGAAAAACTGCTAAAGAAATGACAAGTCAATGAACATTGTTCCTTTCCCTGCCTGTCTGCTCAAGTGAGATTAGTCTTGTCTCCAGTGGGGCTAGAAGTTAGGAAAAAAAAAAAAAATCAATTCCTGACCCAGAAATTCTATATTGCTGTATAAATTATGAAGCAACAGAAGCATAGCCTACTCATGACCCCTTAAGACATTCTTTTGGTCATGCTATCACTGTAACTCTGCTGTCTGGACCAAAGCAAGTGGCTGTTGGGATCCTTTCATACATCTGTCCATTCTGTCCACCCTTGTGCTCCAGTGTCAGGGCAGGGTAGTATATCACACTTCCTTTTTTTTGTAAGTTGAACATGGACATAATACTCCTCCCCTCTCCCCTTCCTTGAGTTTTAGAGAGAAGTGACTGCATTCAGCTGGCTCAATGCCCCTGCAGAGGTGCTGCATATAGTGTCACAGTCAGCCAGGAGCATCATGCTGCTGGTAGAAGCAGTGGTTTCTTCTTTCTTTGGGGCTGAGAACAGCTGAGAGCCACATAGCCTCTTGCAGGGGAGAAAACAGCACTGTCACAGTTGGGAGAGGCATGAGAAGCTACCTGTCATAGGATCATGACCTGAGAAGGCAGCAGCAGCTCCCCAGGGGGACCCAGAGGAGCAAAAAGCTGGTTCAGCCCTGGTGTCTTGTCTCGCTTTAGGTCCCAAATTCCTACAAGACTAATTCACATTCCCATTTGCATTCCATGACCCTGCACCCCCCAACACCCCATTCCCCTCTGATCTTTGCTCCTGTCATAGAACCTCTGCCTTCTCTTTAGCAGGAGTTAACTGTCATCTGGAAAAATGAAAAATTTCCAGCTCTGAAGACAGTCTCAGTAGTCACAACAGAAGCAGTAAGGAGTCTTTATGTTTGTCACAGGGTAGTTTTGAGCTTTGTTTATTGTTTTCAGGTCCTGGATTTCTTGTATTGTCCCCCTGATTTCAGCAGGGGGTGAAATGGTGAGTACAGAGATATCAATGGCTGATAATTAGACTGAACAAGAGCAAGAACCATTATGCATATTATGAAGAGGTTGCTAACTACTGAAAACCTTGGCAGGAGTCAGATTTGATTCATATTGACATAGTATAGATTTATGTTAGTAAAAAAATGTTAAGTGAAAATTAACATCTTTATTGTCCCTGCTAAAACTGCTATATGAATAATATTCTCCCATCATTCTTCCTCTCTCTTTTACCCCTTTACTCCACTTTGTTCCCCTTTCATCCCTTTCCCCTTCTCTCCTCTCCTCTCCCCTTCCCTCCCCACTTTTTTTGGGTTTTTTTCCCTTTCTCCCTTGATGCCTCTTTCACTTTTTCAACAAAATTATAAAAACCTTTCCGAAATTTTACCTCATGTTCATTATTCCTTGTAGTAAGTACCCAGAGAGCACACATTTTATTTTTATTTAGTATGTCATCAGCATCAGGACTGGACGAGACATTAAATTTCCAAGTATAATATAAAATTTTTTTCATTTTGAATTGGGATGGATATTACAGGTTGTATATAATTATTTTTGCTTATTAATTTTATCTACTAATAGGTGTGAAATAGTATTAAATCTTAATTAATGAGGCAAAGGAAAGTCCAGCAGTAATGACATCTGAAGCAACAGTATCTGTTCTATGTGAGGCACATATACTGGAGAACAGCTTTCTATTCTTCATCAGAAGAAACAATTGAGTATCAGAGAAGTGAAATGGGACAGAGAAGTAAGGGCTTAAGGGTGATGGCTGGTGACATCACTAATCCAGTGGAGAGAAGAAATTAAAGAAAGACCTTTCTACAGAGTCACAAAGGTGATGGAAATAAAGTTGTCATTACAGATGTTAATTAACAGGGCTCAGTATCTCTCAAGTTTGGAGTTAATACGGATGGGAAGCCTGTGCAACAAGCAGCAAAAATTTCATACACCTTGACTTTTCCTGAAGGATTTCCTCAAAGCTGCAAGTGGCATAACATTATCACGGACTGCAGTTATTATCTTCGAGAAAATGCATTGACATATTAAAAAACATCTCAGAGAAAAAGCATATCATTAACTTTTCAAACAATTGAGCACAAATATGTAAATCACTAATGGATTTACGTGTTTTCTATGTCCATCTGGACATAATATTAGTAAGGTCAGAACTTGATTACTGCATTTATTTTCTCATAACATGGCTCAAAAAATGAGAAATACTAAAGACAAGTCTCCTTAAGAATATGTTAAAGAGTAGTTAATGAAAAGTTTTCTGCCAGAAAATTCAGGTTCTTGTACCTGGAGTATGTTTAGCCAAGAAGCTCACAGTACCATTTAATGCTTTATTCTCAATAACACCTGAATAAGAAGAAGTTCATGGACGCTGATGTCATACCATTGCTTTTAAGGGGTAAATGAGATAATAAATTACTGTTAGTCTAATACTGATCTTGAGACCTGAATAGTAAGTATTTAAAGGAGAAAAATGACATTAATACCAATTAGTATGGAAACCAGATGTTAAACTGGCTTTTATTTGCAAATAGAGACAGTATTGATAGACTAGACATAGATTTCTGTATTTTTGTCCTAGCACTACACACCTTTTTGCTTAAGAAAAAAGGATGACATAACTTTAATATGGTGCCTGTCAAGCAGATTAAATATAGGACAAGTGACAGTGCTCTGAATAAATGTATAAATGGCAAATTAATGTTAAATAGGTTTGTTTCTGTGGGACTGCACAGAGGTGAGCTATTTTCTCTATATAATTTTGATATTTATCAATGTTCAGGAACTAAATGCAGTCTCATATCTGATAAATTTGTTGTTGACTTTGAGGCAGTAAAGTCAGGAAGAAGTAAGATGATGCAGAGTGATCTAGATCACCTGGTGAACAAGGTTCTTGTTAATGAATAAGGATTAGAGCAATCTGCCCTTCTGTGGTCTTTGGGGAGTTAGACATGCAAATCTGAGCCCCAGGCTCACTCTGTGATCAGCAGTGTATACCTCTAAAGAGTGATCTATCTCATACTGAGAGCATGAGGGTGGTAACTGTTTTCTCTTTATTGATCAGAAGAGCAACAGCTTTAGCTTGGTAGTACAGGAGTTACCAGTATCAAACTGGTTAAAGCTCTGATAGTTACTAAAGATAGGACTGTATGTTCTACTGTTCACCTGTCCACTTACTGAGGAGAAGGTATTTTGTCATATGCATAAAGAGAAGTGACGGCCGATGGCTAAATACATGTATTTTCAGATTAGAAACAAAACATTTATTGTTTTGTTTCTAATGTAAAAAAGCATTTATTCATTTTTTTAATAGTAAATGCTATCTATTTTTCAAATAATTTAAGGACATTAGATCTTCCATAGGGTTTTTGTTTGCATTAAAGAGGACTAATCTTCACTAAAAATATGACTGTGCAAAAATGAATAAATTCAGTGAAACTTATGATCTGCAATTTGTGAGTCCAGCCAGATGTGCACAGCACACATTTTTTTGCTCTACTGATTACTAACTGTACACATTAATTTCTCTCTTTAAGCATTAACAGTATAATGAGAGATATACAAGAATGGGAGAGGGAGCAATACAGAGCATGATCGCTGCAGCAAGATACACTTGAATAGTTTGTTTGGATTTTATTTCACATTTTGAAACCAGGCAAAACTGGAATTTTAAAAACAATTATTTTTGCATGTACTTATATCCTTGTGTTTCACAAATACAAAGATACTTGCCCATGAACTATGATTTTCTGCATCTAAAAATCAGGCTGTTAGCCTAAAAGAATACAGAATTCCTACATTTCATTTGTTCAAAATAATAAATGAAGATATGCAAAACCAATCTAATACTAAACTCTAGGGAAGTCCAACCCTACCTGTCTCCGGCCTTTTTGTTTTATCCAGTTCACCTCTCCTTTTTAGTCAGGCTCCAAATCTCTTCTCACTCATAAATTTTCCTTACAAAGTAATCCTCTCCCATGGGGTACCAATACAGCCGATGTGATCCAAACCCGCTTCTTCTGCATGTCAGATAAAGTTTTCTGGTTCTCAGTGAATGCATCCCCAGAAGGGTCTAGACAGTGATACAAGCAGGCAGGGAGGCACATGGTACTCCCCTGTCTCCCATCAGTCTTCAGTGAGTACACTTCTGTTTTTTCTACTTTGCTATGATACTTACGAATGACAGATCTGAGCACTTCTCATTTTCAGGCAGACTTGGAGTTGTAACACAAGCTTGATTTTCTCAGGGAAGATCTGCTTGAGCTAACTCCGTCTCCTTGCCCGGGAGCTAGAGTACTGTTCCAGCAGAGATGTGTTTCCTTTGATAGGAAAATGATTTGTTTCAAAGGCAGAAGCAAATTACTTCAGCATCTACTAATAACATCTATTTGCAAGAGCTCACAAATTAAAATATTTTATTTATTTTAGTCAGCTATTGGTGAGCCAGTACCAAAAAAAAAGCCAAACAAAATGAATGTTTTCTACTCTTCAGTTTAGGTCTGGAAACAAATTAATTCCTAATTAATATTTAAATGCTGCTGGCTACTTTACATTGGTGAGTGTAAAGGGTATTAAAAAGAAGAAATCACTGTATATATACAGATATATAGCTTCCACTTCAAAGTCCCCTTAGAAGGCTGGGTTAGGGTAAAAGGTCCTTAGAAGGAATTATGCCTGTAGATGAATCAGATTATATTTTCAAACTTTGCCTCAGATTTTTTAGTTGTTTTAATTTTTCCTCTGTGGGTTCTGCCCAAATGATGACAGCTGAGCAAAGCTGAAGAAGACACTGTCTGTTATCCTAGCTATGCTGGTGCCTAGCCTGAGTCCTTTGAATGTATCACTCAATTCTCTGAGCTATCTCTGAGTTATTCTCTCTGTAAAATAGAATAATAATGCTCATCATAATGTATTAAAAATCTGCAAATAACATTCCTATGTCTAAGCTAAACATGATCAGTAAGGGTGGCATTTATCTCTTCTGACATCCGTGCTCTATCTGTGCTACACTTACAGGATGGCTTTCATCCGGTGCAATAGAGAATCTGCATCTGAAACAGTCACTTGAAGTCCCTTTAAAATCAATGGTGAAAAATAACCGACCCTAAATCATCTTTCATCTGATTTGGATTAGAAGTCTGCCTTCTGGTAGGCTTAACAAAGAAAAGAAGATTCCTACAATATAGATATCTAAAGCTAGAAGATGCTCACACTACTCAAAGTGATTTAGCAGTCAGAGCCTATGGCTCCAAGAGATTTAGATTCCTTTATCCATTTTATATTAAAGAGTTTTATGTGGATAATTTTGCTTCAACCTATATGGTCAGAAGAAAATAATAAACTGTGACCTTGAAATACCCTTATGTCATGTCACTTAAACAATTGAAAGGTTGGTTTTTTCCCTTTGCCTAAGAAATAGCTAAAGAACAAAACTTCCATGATTTTGCAAATTCTAATTGCTTCACTTAACATGCATTTCTTACATAAATATATATTTTAAAAAAAATTAGGAAAAAAATCCCAATAAAGAAAAAAACATTAACGAATCCTAGAACCCAATAACAAGACTCAGACCTTATAGTAACAAATAGAAAAATTGTAGAGTTTAATATTTTTAGACCCCAGCTTGATGCCCAACTAAAATAATGTAAATACATGCCATTGAAAATACAACATTGAATCATAATGTAACTGAAATGCATGCATAGTATACAACTTATAATAAGATTTGCTAGCTGTAATTGCCATGCACTTTGTATGCCTCCAAGAACTACATGAAGCATAAAGATTTACTGTGTGCTGAATTTTAACTATATATCAGGACTAGGGCTGTGCAAAACATGATTGTGTATTCTGTTTTATTGGTGTCAAATCTTCCGTTGTGTCACAAGTTCCTTAGAAGTCCAAATCTCAGGGCAAAACTCAAGTTCATCACCAGCGTCCCATATTGGTCACACTAATAGCCTACATTTAACTCATAGAGTTCAGAATTTAAGACTGGGCATAACACATTGGAACACAGTCTGGTCTCACATTAAAAGGGAAAGGGATTCATCTCACCTCACTGGAGTAATTTGAAAGTTGCATGTCTAATTTAACTAAACTCTTTAAGCTCTATTGTAGTCAAAGGAGAGAGGGGTATTTCTGAAAAGGCAACTCATCCTATGGTAATGAGATTTCAGCACCTATGTTTCTAAGATAAGCAGGACAAATCATGCTTTGGAGATGCCTGTCTGTCAATTGATTAAAATGGGAGCCTACACAATTAGTTTAGGCTTATCAGTTTTAAATGGCTCTATTTAGGTGAGAAAAAATAAGGCTGAAATTTAATGTAGTGTGCACTCCAAAATTGTACGTAGGGCAGATGCCTAACTCTTACTTAAAGGGGAAGAGAAACTTCAACTTTTTCTGAATTGTACACAAAACTGTGTAGCAATAGCAGTAATTTATTTAGTAATCCTTTCCTAAAGAGGACAATGTGGGTTAACCATTCTCATAAGTGACCTGAAAAGAAAGAGACATCATTGGTGATGGTCACTAGAACAGGCTGCCCAGAGACATTGTCACTGCCTCCCTGTCAGAAGTGTGCAAAGCCAGGCTGGATGAGCAACCTGGTCTAGTGGAAGGTGTCCATGACCACCCATGGCAGGGGAACTAGCACCAGATGATCTTTAAGGTCCCTTCCAACCCAAAACATTCTATGGTTTTGTGATTCTATGAAATGGGAGAAATTGCCAGACTTGAAACGTGGATAGAATAAACTGCAGAAACGTGTGGAAATTAAAGCAGTAATATTTCATCTGAAGGTGAAAGTATGTTTACCTGATAATAAATTGTTTGTTTAGAGTTGGGCTCAGTTTATTAATATTCAGATAATATGAAGTACAACTTATTACCAGCAGTATGGCCTGTATTTGGTTTTGCCTCATTATGGATAGACATCTGAATGCTTTTTAAAGCCAACAACAGCTTGAGCTTGCAACAGAGCTAAAAATGACCAAACACAGAAAAGTGCCAGCAGGTTTTAATTTTTCAGGCATGGAAGGGAAAGGAAACATATTGAAATAGGTAACTTACATGAAATCATGTACACTCTATAGACTGCTCAGGAACATAACAATCAACACATAGGATACTTTGGCTGTGAAATCTGATGTCTTGTGATTCCCAAGACAGGACGAAGAATATGTGTTTCCTTGTGGATTCTGGTTTTATGATAGCTACCAAAATGCCTAAAACCACATATTCTTCTAATGTGGTAGAAATAGTAGAAATCAAGTTGAAATAAAGTCAGTACTGAAAGTTTTTATGTAGAAACTCAGATGATTATAACTTCTATCAACTTGATTTTGAACCATTTAATTTGAATTATATGCCATTGTGACAGAAAGTAATATCTGTCTCAGTCTCTGTTACAAACATAATTCTGAATCATTATTGGACGAATATAACAATTTCATGTGAAAAAAATATTTATCTAATGCAAATAAACTGATGAAAATACACATCATAGAACTGCAGAAAATACATTTATTTATTCCTTCAGAGATAGTTCCTTCGTTTAATTTCCTGTGAACTTAACCTATGAATTTTCCATGAAATGAACTTGCATATATTTTTTCATTTCCTTCTTGATGATTTTCTTTCTTTTTTCTCTCATGGTACAATGTCCTTTGGAAACAAGTTTTGTTCAAGTAAGAACAGAACATACAACTGCATGAAACATACAACAGGGTCAGAACTATCTCATCTGGGTTAGGGTAATCTCAGTTATAAATACAGGCTGGATGGAATAATGATAGACAGCAGTCCTGAGGAGAAAGGTCTTGGGGTGCTGGTTGATTAAAAGCTCAACATGAGCTAATAATGAGCTAATAATGGCCCAGAAAGCCAACCATATCCTGGGCTTCATCAAAAGAACCATGACCAGCCAGTTGAGGGAGGTCATTCTGTCCCTCTACTCCACACTGGTGAAATCCCACCTGGAGTATTGTGTCCAGCTCTGGAGCCCCCAACATAAGAGAGACCTGGACCTCTTGGAGTAGGGCCATGAAGATGATCAGGGGGCTAGAACACCTCTCCTTTGAGGACAGGCTTGGAGAGTTTAGGTCATTCTGCCTGGAAAATAAAAGACTCTGGGGAGACCTTACTGTGGACTTCCAGAATCTGAAAGGGCCATAAAGAATGCTGAGGAGGGACCTTTTACAATGGATTGTAGCGATGGGATGAGAGGAAGTGGCTTCAAAGTATAAGAGGGTAGAGTTAGACAAAAACTTAGGAAGTTCTTCACTGTGAGAGTGGTGAGGCACTGGAACAGGCTGCCCACAGAGGTTGTGGATGCCAACTCCCTGGAAGTGTTCAAGCCCAGGTTGGATGGGGCTTTGAGCAACCTGTCTTAGTGGGAGGTGTCCCTGCCTACAGCAGGGAGGTTGGACAGGATGATCTTTTAAGGTCACTTCCAACCCAAACCATTCTGTGAACTGCATGAAACAAACATTTTCTCCTGAATATGCATTTGAGAAAATAAGATTAATATAATAGTCTAAATTATCTTGAATAAATAATGTTTTTATTTCATTTTGGTCTTGTTATATACATGGAGGGAAAAAAAAGAGCAAAACCACCCCCACCCTGGTGCAGATTTTCTCCCATGTGACCATATCACAGACTGGGAAGCATGTGGCACTGTTTCTAATATCATAAACAAAACCATAACTGTTTAGTCAGAGACATTTTGAATTACTACATTTCCTCCTTTAAGTCTTTGGATTTGATTCAAAGCTTACTACAGTCAATGGATGTTGCATCATAAAATCTGGGGCTTTTGTTCATCAATTTAATTCAGAATTTTGTTTATAACCATTCATGGAGTTACAATACTTTTTGCTACGTAGAGTAACAGTTGCTTAACAAAAAGGCATTTGATTAAACATTTTTTCTTTAAGTAACTTTAATTATCCAATTAATACTTATTAAAAGAAAAGAATTAAATTGAAGAAAAGCTCATAAAATGAATAATACCTTCAATGCATCCTTAAATCACTTTAATAACAGAAGCTCACAGCATTTCTATAACTTTGGTAAGAAAATTTCTTGGTTGTTGTTCTACTTAATAAGATTTTTGCTATAATGTGCATTTTCACATCACTGGGACATTGCACTTCAATAAAAAATTGTCAAGTGGAGAGATAAATAAAATAAAGTGGAAAATGGAAGAGGTAAGGATGACAACTCCATGTATCAGTACAGGCTGGGGACTGATGTACTAGAGAGCAGTTCTGGAGAAAGAGACCTGGGGGTCCTGGTGGACAGGGGGATGACCATGAG
>JAOEGS010019948.1:0-13899 GCA_025447755.1 Corythornis vintsioides
CAGGGAGGTGGTTGAGGCCCCATCCCTGGAGCTATTGCAGGTGAGGTTGGCCAAGGCTCTGAGCAGCCTGGGCTAGTAAAGGGTGTCCCTGATCACTGCAGGGGGCTGCACTAGATGCCCTTTGGAGGTCCCTTCCAGCCCTAAACATTCTCTGATTTATGATACTACTTGGCTGGTTCAGCAGCCAGAGGTGCCAGCATCCCACCAGACCCCATCCCTCCTGCTCCTTGCTGAGCCTGGGAAAGCTCTGAGGCAAGACCTGGCTGCTTCTTCTCTCCGAGAAGTCACTAGTTTGGAAAGAAAAAAACTTTCAATTGTAGCTTCAGGTCAGCTGAAGCAGAACACCAATTTTCTCCCTGCAGATCTCCTTTGGCACCCAACATCTCTCACACCTCGACACGCAACGTTAACCGCGGGCGAGCCTCCCCTTCTGCATCTCTGCTCCCTCCCTCGCCCTTGGCCTTTGAAGGACGTGGCATTTTCCCCTCAGAGCAGCGTGAGGAGTTCAGGAAGGGCTGGGAGAGCCAAGCCCGAGGAGATAGCATGGAAAAAAAGCCAAGAGTTGTGCAGATCACACTGAAGAACTCACTCTCAGAGTGGCTGGTTTGACATCAGCACTAGAGGGGGGTGTTTCCCCACACACGGTTGGCTCCAGGCTGCTGGAATCCAGCAGCAGAGAAAGGGGAGCTGCAATATTAAACCACCTTAATCAAGGGCAATTAATAAGAGTGAGCTGCAATTCGTGGTAATCAGCTCCCATCAGTCGCCAGTGATAAAGATGTTACAGAGCAGCAGATAATGAACTGATATTTCTGCTGAATTACATTATTTAATGTATAGAAAGTTCCACGGTGTCTCGAGGAGCAGGTTGTTCACATGTTTGCTCCAGGGAGCAGGGGAAAGTGCCAGCACCCCTTGACCCCAGAGGGTTAAATGGTCCTTCTCCTGCACAGCAACAGCTCCCAACAGAGTTTGGCAAGTCCCCTGAATTACAGGCTGCTAATGAGGCTAATTACACCGCTGCAAAAAAGCCAGCTACGGTGAGGCAGGGGGTAAAGAGCTTTTCCATGTCTCTCTTCCCAGTCTCCAAAAGACTTTCTAAAAACCTGTAACATTAGGGTTAAAAAAAGAAACTCCAGCAACTTGTTCCTGCGTCCACCCGAGTCTGTGATACAGCAACAGCTTTGGTAGCTCAGAAAACTTTCATAGACTTGGAAAAATAAAAGAAAAAGAAGAAAAAACCACCCTGAAATATGGACTGATGACAGCTATTTGTAGTCAATCAAAAGTGGGTTGACTTGGTGAGACCACAGGGAGGCTGGAGACAGGGACCCTGCATCCTCCTGCATCCTACAGCATCCTGCATCCTACAGCATCCTGCATCCCAGGGGTTAGGTCCCCGTGGTCCCTGTGCCCAGCACATTCCATGGGCTGGTTGCTAGATGGAGCTGCAGCACCAGGAATGGGGCTGGTGGGTGCTGGAGGGCAGACCACCCCCCCTCCTCCCCTCAGCTGTCCTTCAGGATTGTTTTTATGAAAATAAATGGAGGCAATGAAGAAATATCATTATAGGGCAAAAGCACTGGATGCTGTGGAAAGTTAAATAACACTTTTTCTTCCATGCCTGTGCACTGCTTGACAAAAGCCAGTCCCTGTCCTGTGCAATACAAATCCCACCAGGCTCAAATGGGGGCCCCTCTGGACCTACAGGGTTCCACAGAGGGATGGAGGGAGGGCACGAGGGTGAGGATGAAGAGGGAGCTGTGGGTATGTGTTTGGTCATAAGCTCATGAATGCAGCCACTGAAGTGCCCTGGGAAGTGTTTGGAACAGACACACGGTGGGGAGAAAAAGCAGCCAACACCTGATGCAAGCCCATGGAGCTGCTCCATGAAGTTTCCTCCTGACTCCTCATACCACTGAGGATCTAAAATAGAAAAGTTAAAAAAACAAAACAAAACTAAAATTACAAGGAATTAAAGGTTCTGGTTTGTGAAACAGCTGCAGAATTGAAGCAAGTCCAAACCTGTAGGAAAGACTGATGCCCAGATCAACAATTCTGTAGCTGAAGAGTTCTGTGATAAGCAGTGGTACAGATCAGCCTTGCTCTGCCTGTGCCTCTAATAAAGTTGTTAGAGCTCCATTAATTAATCTAAGGGCACTTCTAAGCATTGCCTTACCCATCCACCTCTGCAGCTCCTCACACAATCATGGCAACTCTCAGCTCCTCCAAAAGAAATCCCCATAGCCCCTCCAGCTCCGAGTCCTCGCCCTGACCTCGGGATGGAATTGTGCAGCCAGTGATTTGCACCTTCCAAGGACCTTCAGTAACACACTCAGCTGGTGCTGCTTCCCACAGGAGTGCACCAGAGAAGGTGGTTTTGATGCCTTCACATCACCCCTGCCAAGCTGAGCTGCACTGAACCCACTAGCAGAGCTCCTCAGCATCACACGGACACACCAGAGGGGAAAATACTTGGATGCAGCTCCTGACCTGTCAGTATTTGCAGGATTAATCGACATTTTAAATCCTTTTTTTTTTTCAAATGGTGTATTTTTTCCCCCAGCAGAAAAGATGCCATCTGGATGCAATCAGAACACCTCATAGGGAGGGGCCTGCTGGTTTTTGCTGCCTCTTCCTGATGGAATCCAGGAGGATTTCCCAGAGCTGCCCTGCTCTGCTCCCCCTGTTGCCTTCAGGAAAGGGTTTGGATGAAAAAGCCTCCCTGGAATGACTGGAGCCCTTCAGCCTGGTGAGAATAACACTGGATAAAAAAAATTCACAGAAAACCCCACACCACAAATAAAACCCCCAAATTTATCTGATTGATCTGTCTGCATTTTCAAGACACAGAAATATCGTGACCTCTTCAGAATAATAAACTAAATAAATACATTAAAAATGAACGAAACTTTGGGTTTTTCAACCAAACCTTGGACTTTCAACTGGAAGCTCAGCCCAGCCACAGCTCAGGTCCCAAATTGCAACCCAGGGTAAGGAAGTGGTGGTGCTGCCCATGGTACCAGGGAACCTGATTTCCAGCTGTGGGCACATCTGTGTTACCTGAGAGGATACACTATGTTACCCTGCTTTAAAAGCCTGAATTAGAGGCTGTTATCTTAAAAAAAAAATAAATTTAAAATCATTAAAATAAATGACAATTGGGAAAAGCCCAGAATTCAAACATGTAGCCACAGGCTGCCTGATTTTGACCAAATTTTCCAGAATTTGGGATGAGGATGATCCTTTAACAAATAAATAGATATATATTTTTTTTTAATCCTCCTGAATAATATTCATGATGCACTGATACATCTAGCACTGCCCCATGCTGTCTGTCTGCACCCAGGCTCATTTCAGACACCCCCTGGTGATGCTCCTCTGGGACGAGCTGACACCAAAAGGTCCCTGAAGGGACCAGGAGCTTCTCCATCTCCCAAGGGAGATCAGTCAGGAGTTGCTCTCTGGGTCTGTGAAATCTGGATGTATTTTTTCTTACCATTAAATTGTTACTCCTGGGAGCAAAGGGAAACTAAAGAGCAGGGGAATCAGAAAATTTTAGTGGTTTCGTTGAGTTTTAATAACTAAAAATATAACCAAAAGAAAGTTGCACATCACCATGCAGATCCCAGGCTCCTTGGCCTTCTTTTCCTTATTCCTGTCAGGGAATCTTCCCTCCCAGTCCCAGAGAAACCTTGTGACCAACACCAGCCCTGCTCCTGCACAACCCACTCTTGTTTTGCCTCCTTCTGAGACCCCTCCTTCCAGAGCTGCTCAGTGCACCTACTGACCCAGAAAGGTGGAGGATTTCACTAGGAACTGCAAATCTCTGCTCCACAGAGGGAACCTCTTCCCCCAGCTCTTGGAAAAGTTTTTGGGGGTGTTTTCCAGCTCAGGTGTGGATGCTGCCTGTTTTTGGGGAGCACTGAGGGAACCCCCTCCCGCTGCAGAATGGGATGGGGAGGCTGGGTTTTTGGGGGGTTCCCAGCTGGGTGAGGGTCCCCAGGGTCCAGCAGCACTAGGTGGCATTGTTAGACCAGCGTGCTGCCCAGACCTAAATTAGTAGACAATTATCCCTCTTCCACTCCTCCTTTCATGTGATGAAACTGGTTACTTATAGCCTGCAGGATAAATTCTATAGGGTGCCTGACTCAGTCAGGGCTGTTTCTTCACAGGCTCTCTCTTCCCAGCTTTCACCTCAATCTGTCATACAGATTTGACACTGCATCGTTCCAACAGTGCTCAGAAATGACATGTATATAATGTGGAATATTGTGCACATTTACAGCCAGGATTTTTCCCCCCCCCTCCTTAAAACATTGCTCGCTATATTCTGGCAGTCGTTGTTCTGGAAATAAAATAAAATTAAGGAAGAAATAAATAAAAAAAAAAAAAGAAGCAGCAAAGCAGAGGGTTCTTTTCTCTCTGTGTATCAGTGACCATCTGAAAGAAAAAAACTTTTATGTAGATGCTAATGCAATGCAGGACAAAGTGCATCTGATTTGGAGCCGAGGTCGTTAGCGCTTACGCTTGTCCGGCAGCTCTACACTAATTAAAGAGAAGAGGACAGAGCACAGCACTGTGTGCACTCAGAGCAGGCTGCTTTTTATGCTCCTGTTCCATTAACAGCCCAGATTATAAATCAAATTAACTGGCGTTTCTATTTTAAAAATAAATAAATAAAATAAAACAAGTGTCCTTTTAACAGACCAGTTCAGCCAGCCCAAGAACCCTTTTCCTCGAGTGGATTGAGAAGCTTTGTTTTTTTCCAGTGCTGCCTCCTATCACCATCCTTTTCCTGCCCTATAATAATAATAACAAACAGGAAAACCCAACTTCAGGAATTATTGCCCAGAAGAAAACAAACCAAGAGTCACAATGAAATGTGAAGGACTCCCCAGTCTGGCCTGAGCTGCGGATGAAAGTCACCCCGAGTTGGATGGGGGGAAAGAGGCAGCAGAGCTGCAGCCACCCCCCCCCCCCTCCCATCTCAGGCTCCTGATTTATTTGGGATATTTTTATTTATTTATTTTTTAATTTTAAAATATTTTTTGCCTCCTCCTCTTCCTCAGTATCTTTTGTGCTGCAGATTTGTGATGTTAACTCCCTCCATCCTGCAGCCCGGGCTGCCCAAGCTCTTCCCTGGGCTCCCAGCAGATGCATCACTGTTTTCCGGAGGGTGATGGGGTTGTGTGTGTGAGGAAATGATGGAATTAAGCCTTTGGAATAAACTTTTGAATGATGAAGAGCGTGTTGAAGAGAGAGGTACCTCTGGTTGAGGCTCCTGCTGTGAGCTCAGCTCGGCACCCAGCAGGGAGTGGGTCCTGCCCAGCTTCAGGTGGGATTTCCAGAGCTGTGTCAGCATCTGGAAAGGGGGGAAAAAAAACCCTGAAAGCCAAGATTTATGGTCAATGTTAGAAAAGAAAAAAAAAAAAAAAAAAAGAAGGAAAAAGGAGGCTGTCACCTTTCTAATGAATTCTAGAAGAAGGTCCTGATGCTGGTGATTTTTAGCCCACAGCCCA
This sequence comes from Corythornis vintsioides, assembly GCA_025447755.1. Classification (NCBI taxonomy): domain Eukaryota; kingdom Metazoa; phylum Chordata; class Aves; order Coraciiformes; family Alcedinidae; genus Corythornis; species Corythornis vintsioides. Next base: position 5,523 of record JAOEGS010019948.1, read on the forward strand.
AACCCGACTGGGCAGATCCCCGCGAGGTTCAGCGAGGTTAAGAAGCTTTTCAGAACGAAATGATTTACTAAAATTCCTTCTCTTTGAATCTTTATCTTTACTAGTCGGTGCCAGAAGTGCAGAGCAGCCACGTGGCTTTGAAGTGCCAGGCTCCCTCCCCGAGGTTTGTCAACAGAAGCAGAAAGGAGGCGGCTGCAGGATCGCTGCTGCGGCTGCCCTGAGCCAGGGATCACAACCCCCTCTTGCCCACCAGAACCCGCTGCTTTCTCCACCTCATCACTTGTATTTACATCCAAAACCTCCTGATCCAGCAGCTTCCACAGTTTGTGATTCCTGCTGTTTGTTCTGAGGGGTTACCTGGGGTTTGATCCCCTGGTTGCACCACGGGCCTGACTCAGAACTTCATACTCTGACACCAACAACGTGCACCTTGAAATAAATAAAATAAATAAACCTACTGCTTGCCTTGAAAATCACCCCGACCTTTTGCTCCAACACACTCTAATTTCAGTCTTAAATTCGAGGAAAAATAAATAAAAGGGAGTGAGGGGAGCATCCCCCCAGCCATGAGGATAAGGGTTTGATCCAGGCTGGCCCCAAACCCTTTAACTGTAGAAATCAAGGAGCAGGGGAGGAAGGGGGAAGATCCCACACGTTTTATCTGTGGCTTTGCACGGCCACAACACACGGCTCTGATCCTGCCAGTGAAACCAGCTGCAGCTCCTGCAGGGCTGACAGCACTTGCTCTGCTAAACCCTGTGAAGCAGAGTTTTCCTGGCTGTGCTCAAAGGTGCAGCACCATTCAGAGTCCCTACACTAACTTAGTTGAGCTCAGAAGAGCTCAAGTTTTGTTCAGATGCTCAGAAGATGTTTATTTCACTTCAGGATGTCACTGGCTGCAGAGAGTAACAGCCAAGTATGGACTGAGCTGCTGTTGAGCTGTGCAGGGAATTATTTTCACGGGGACTGGAGAAGAATCTCTGTTTGCTTTTCATTAGAAACTTTGTTCTGATTAAAAATAACACCCTGGGTTCAGCCTCTACTTGGAGGAACAGGGCGAGGGAACGAGGGATTGGCACCAAAATCCTCGCTTAAAAAACTTAACGTTTCACATTCTGCTGCTGGGTGCCTTCCCTGTACAGCCCAAACCAGGCACAGGAGATGCTGGGCTCCTCCAGAAACAAACCCGGAGCTGGGGGCAGAGGCTGCACCCTCTGCAGAGCTGAGCTGGCAGCTCCCAGGGCACCCCAAACCCAAACACCTCATCTCCACCAGCGGGTCCTTCAACCCCGCGCCCGAGGAAGATCTTCCCCGAAGTGCACCGGGCTGGGGACAGCAGAGCGACCTCAGAGCTTCTGCCCACGACAGTGAAAAGCAGCTGGGGCACTGGTGGCCTCCCAGGGGCTGTCACCAGGCAGAGCTGGGCACGAGCACAGGGCAGAGGCCGATCGTTCCGCCGGGGCTTAGCGGCGCCGACCCGCGCGCGAGTAAACATCCCTCGCCCATCACAGGCATCTCTGGAGCGCCCACCGATCACCATAGTAACTGAGAACCAATTACAGTAATTAAGATTCACGCGGAGTTGTCCCTTATAATCAGAAGCTATTCTAATTTTTAATTTATTTATTTATAGGTGTCTGAGGTGCTCGCAGCCGCCGCCGAACCCGGGCGCGCTTCCCGCCGAGGTGCCGCGACCTTTCGCGTTTAAAGGTCGCAGGGAAAGCCTGTGGTGAGGAGGAGGAGGAGGAGGAGGAGGAGGAAAGGAGGACTAGGGGTGAAGGATCCCCCCCCAAGCGCGGGGTGCCCAACTCAACACCCCTGGGGTGTTATTCCCAGGGGGGGTGAGGAGAAGCAGGCAGAGGGGGGGGTGATGGAAGGGGGATGCTCAGCGCTCTCCCTCCAGCAGCTCCGTGGAGAGCCTGTCCCAGCCTCCTGTCACTGCAGGGAGCAGGAGCGTGGAGCTGGCCCCGGCGTTTAGAGCTGTCACTGGCAGGGACCCACAGGCAGATTGGCAGCCAGGAGAGCAGGGTTGTTAAGCAGCCTGCCAGGGCCCGGCAGCGCCCGGGCTGCTCGGCCAGAGCCGGGGAGATGGAACGAAGCATTGGGGAAAAACTCCCCACTCTGAAGCCTAAATATATCTATTTTTTCAAATCCATGCTCTCCAGCGTGGCAGCTGCCTCGTGGGGGCTGCAGGAGGACAACACACAAGAAGCCATGCAGCATTTTCCCTTACATTTGAAGGGGGGGTGTGTGTGTGGTGGGGGGAGAGGCAGAGTTAGCACCTGCCTGCCCTGCTATTGCCATCAGGCATTGCAATGCCATGGGACACACAATAACTACCAAAAAAAATATGAAAAGGCTGTATTATTATTAATAGATTTTTTTTTTCCTGTATTATTAATGGTATCAGATCAGCTGGGTAAATTTGACCCCATTTTCTGTCACCAGGCACAAACCAGATAGGGAGATAAAGCAGAAAACACCGTGGCCGACTTTATCCTGCACCAAGACATAAAACACTTTAAGACTCCTGACATAAGGATTAAAAAAATAAATCACACCACAAGTCCAACTGCCTTTTAAAACGAACAAAATAAATCAAGGATAGCAGGTATTTGCTCCAAAAATCCCCCGTTCCAGACCCACTCCTGAGGCCCAAACGTGGGGCGACGCCGGGTTACTCTGCATCACTGGGCACGAGACACAGCCACCTGAAAAAGGCCAATTTCAACAGGGTTCTGGGTTTCCTCCTACACACAGAGCTGCTGCCCAATGCTGCTGATTAAAGGGCAGAAGCACCTCCAGGTTTTCCTCACATGGCCCCCCGGGGAACATGTTTTATCAACCTCAGAGCCTCTACTCTCCCTCCAGTCCAATCATCCATCCTGTCTTTCCTCTGCCCAGCTCCAAACACCTGGCCTGGGGAAGACCAGGACCCTGCAGGTCCAGATCTGAGGGTCTGAAAAAGGGCACTGCAGGGGGGACACCCATTTTCAAAGCCTATAGATGTGTAGGTACCCAGAAGAGTCATCCTAAGCACTCAAAGAGATGTAATTGTTAGAAAGGTAGACATTTATCCTTCAGGGAAAAAAGCAAAATAAAAGACAAAACCCAAGCAACTAAAAGTGTGGCCAAGAAGCCACCAGCACCCTCCTTCTCCCCAGGCTCAACCAGCCCAGGTCCCTCCCCACACTCCTGCTCCAGACCCTTCCCCAGCTCCATTGCCCTTCTCTGGCCACGCTCCAGCCTCTAAATGTCCTGCTGGGAGTGAGGAGCCCAAAACTCACCCCAGGATTCCATGGGTGGCCTCCCCAGTGCCCATCCTGCCCTACTCCTGCTGCCCACCCCAGTGCTGGCAAAACCAGGGTGCTGGTGGCTTCTTGTCCCCCTGGGCACTCTCTGGTTCCTCTCCAGGCAGCTGTCAACCAACCCCCCAAGGGCTTTTTCTGCCAGGCAGCTTTAGAGGAACCCCCTCCCTGCCAGGGGCTCAGCACAGCCACAGGCATCACCCCTGAACGTGTCCACCAGCCTCGGGCTGCTCAGGCACCACAGCTGTCCAGCAGCAGAAGGAACCCCAAGCTGCCACCAGCAGGACCAGGCCAAGAGCTAGAACAATTTCCCTCCCTCACAGCCCTGCTAATCTACTCACATCCCAGCAGCTGAGCCACTTCAGCCTCTTCTGAGCTAGCAAAGGCAAACTGCTGCCAGTAGTGATCATGCAAACGTGTAAATATTTATGAGCTCCCAAGTTTTGAATACACAGCCTCCCTGGCTGTCAGGCTGTGGTGATAGATCCTGTTGGCTTCCAGCTTCACTCCAGAGCATGAGAACTCCCCCATTCCAAGCCTGGTGAGCCAGGGCAGGATTTCACTGCAGCCTCAGCACAACACTCAACTCATTTGCAGCCAAGGGTGGAAGGGACACTGGACCCCATGCCTCTCCTGGGCAGATTTCATGAGATAAACAGGTCTTCAAGATCATTTTTTCCTCAGTATCAACACCACACCAGCTGCCCAGACAGGTCAATGTCCAGCTAATGCACTTCAGTCCTAACTGCCACCAGTGAATGCTAATTTAAAGGCATATCTGGAATTTCCAAGCCCCCGTGTAAGGTTTGTTCCTGTTAAATTTCAGTCTTCTGCCTAAAGAAGAGTCCTGCAAAGTTAAAACCCCTTCATCTTCCCTTTGGTGCTTCCCAGCAAACAGCAGGTCAAAGTTTACTCTGCCCACAGGTAAGAGGATCCTTTATTTATTTTAACTAAGCCACTGCTGCCAACTTATTCCCATTTTTACTTGCAGAAGTACTGAGGGAAAAAGAACAGCCATGGTTTGAGTGCAGAGTCTCAGCTGGGAGAGACCTTCACTACAGCCTTACATTCAGCATCTCAACTTCAACCACAATTCAAGGCAAGATGATAAAGATGAAAACAAAACAAACAAATAAAACTTCTATTTATTTACCTAAGTAAAATTGTGGAAATTTCACTACTTGGTCACCTTGAAAGGATCGCCTTTAGGTGGTAATAAACAAACACTGCAAAGTATCATCCAACCTCTTGAAACCTCAAGCCCAGACCCCCCAAGCAGGGCTGCAGGCAGACATCAACTCACAGCAACACCCCTGCTCTGGGTAGAACTTCACACAGACACCTCCTTTGGGTTTTTGAGACAAATTATCATAAACTTTCTTCAAGTTAAAATTTAAGTTACATGTCCCAAGGGCTTGAGGTTACTCCTATGCAGCTCTTGCACTGCTGTTCATCAGGGCTATGGGAAGAAGCACCATGAACTGCACCAGAGCCACCCAAGAGAAACCAACTTCTGACACTCTGAAGCTTCAGTGGTACCCCCCTCTTAGTCCATTTTACATCTCACCTGAGTGGAAAGTCTCAAGACACAGCTACCCCTGAAACCCAACATATTTCCAGAGTAAGAAAAAGCTTCAGAAGCAGCAGCTTCCACAGCATCCCAACTGCTTTCTGCTTTTAAACCAGCACAGCAATCTGCCATTAAACAGCAAGGGCAGAACTCACATAAAAATCTCCTATCTGGAGACAGTAAAAAGCTCATATGGTAAAGTCAGGTCATTCCTGGCCACCCACAACCCCCATAGGAATAAAAATAATGCAGTACCTTTCATCCAGGGCTAGGAGAAGAAATCTTGCTTTGACCACCCAATTTATGGGCTCTGTACCATTTAGAGACCACCTGGCAGCCCATCAGATGGTAAATGGAAGAGCTGGGTGGTTTATCCCCCCACACCAGTGAGGGGCAGGTGCAGCTCAGTGCTTATCTGCTCTCCTGGGAAACTCTGGGGAAGAGAAAAGCAGCAGCTGAAGATCTGAAGACCACTGATTTGATTTGATTTTCTAGCTGGTTAGTTGTGATTCTTTGGAGATACAGGATATTTTATAGGTTCCAGCCACAAAGTTCATAGATTCATAGATATTAGGGGTTGGAAGGGACCTAGAAGATCATCTAGTCCAACCCCCCTGCCCGAGCAGTTCACCTAACACCAGCTCTTCTTTACCCATCTTATAAAGTTCCTTAAAAAACAACAAAACCAGGGATAGGAAGGACACATGCAACACCATTTTTGGTTGTTGGTGCTTGTTGTGGTTTTTTTTTCTCAAGCTCTAGGATCCCAAATTCAGGACTTCTTCTATATTTGATATGCCATGCAACTAAGATGACAGCACTGCCTCTCTCAGGCCTTGCTAGGAGAAGGGACCAGGTGGAGCATGAAAGGACTCTGAACTTGCAGATAAAATGTAGAAAACAAAATAAACCAGATTTGTAGGCAGTTCTTTGGCTGGTTTAAGCTGAATTGCTGAAGGCCATGGAATGACTCTAGTTTGCATCAGCAAAACATCTGTTCTTCATGCCTTCCCCCCCATACCCCTGCAGAGGGAGGTCTGCCAGGGCTGATGCACAGTCCACAGTGGCCTTCCCCTCTTCTCAGCCAGGAGGTGACTGCAGACCCCTCAAGGAAGGCCTCATCTTAGTCATAGAATCATGGCATGGTTTGGGTTAGAAGGGGCCTTAAAGTTAATCTGGTTTTAACCCCCCTGCCATGGGTGGAGGCACCTCCCACTGGACTGGGTTGCTCAGGAGCCCCCTCCAGCCTGGATGGGCTTCATTAGCTCATCAAAACCCAGAGAAGAATGTTCCCTGCTCTGTGAGCTGCTATAAATAACTGTGCCAGGACATTCTTGGCCAATCAGTGAACAGAGCAGACCTTCACTCATTTGAGGATGTGCATTTCCCACATTCCTCCCCTGGTTGTCCAGACCATCCCTCTGTGCTGAACAAGTCAACAAGGCAGGAGGTTTGTTCCCTGGCTCATTATATCCAACACACAACCTCCAAAGCATGAAATAATGTGATTAACAACAAGTCTGGAAGATTCACCTGAATGAAAGTGTGAGTTGAGACTCTGGCCTGACTCAGGATTTCCTCCCCTCCCATGCCAGGGTGTGTGTGCCCATGTAGAAGGAAAATAGGGGATGAAGTTGCTGGATATTAACGTTTTGATGGCAGTGTCCTGACACCAGGGACACCACAGGACCCCTAATGATACCTTGTGCTTTTAGACACTGTGAAGAGCATCTCTCTTTTCCTTATGAAGAAGATGCTGGACTGAATCTCTGCCTCCTCAGAAGATGAACCAGCTCAGGGGGTACCCAGACCCCCATTAAAGATCCACGTTACTATTCACAGCAATTTTTTTCCCTGGTCCCAAAATAATTTGTCTGGAAAAGGTCGTAAAATGTAGCCAGCCTGAAGTTAGCAAAATAAATGCCAGGGCTGCTCATGTGTCTGCATGTCTGAAACCCTCAGAACTTAGTGTCTTGATTGGATTATCTTGATTATCAGCATCTGCTTTCGTGGCTCACACTATCAAACAGAAGACATCAGGTTGAATTATGGCTTCTGTCCTTTCCCTCCTGACACAGCTGTCATGCCCAGGCTGTGAGGAGGAGGAGTGTAAAAGCAGAAGAGAGGAAGCAAAATGAAGCTGTGTGTGAGTGCTGGAGTCTCTGACACAGGAGGGAAAGCAGCAGAAGCCCTCAGGAGATGTGGCTGCAGGTGCTGCCCCAGGACAACCTGTTTGGGAGGGTCACTGCAAGCACATCAACGTGTCAGACCTTCCCTACACCTCCAAAGGAGGATGGGATCCTAACCCTGGGTAAGACATCCAGGAAAACATCCAACCAGGCCAGCAGCCTTTCACGTCTCATCAGGACACTTCTGGATGCCTTTGGACAACACCTCCAGGCTTAGGGAATGTTAGGTGCCAGGATCTCTCTTTTTTAGCAGCAGTGGCTTCACCACGTTGCCACATCCTCCTCCTGCCAACTTCTTCACGCCTGCAAGGACCTGGAAAAGTCAGGAGGGAGGAGCAATTATGATGCAGATTAGATAGCAGCACCGGGAGGATTTCATCAGGATGTGAGGAGCCCAAGCCTGCAGACCCGGAGAGGGAGATTTGGGGTTGTTTCATGAAGTTTGAAGAATGCCTGGCTATTTTAAGCACTTTAATTAAGATGATAGGAATAGTTGAAGATGCAATTTAAAGATCAGGCCCCACTTCTCTGAAAGTCTCAGAAGTGGCTATTTCAATGCAGTCAGAAGGTAGAATTTGCCATGTGCAGCAGAAGATGTTTGGCAAAGCGGCCGTATGTTCAGAAAGCTGAACTGGGAATTTATTTCCCCTGAAATTTGTCCAATATTAAAAAAATACTGGAAAAAAAAAAAGCACTGGAGGAAAAAAAAAAGTTTTTTAAAAAAAAGTTATATTTTCCCAGATGAACTCGCAGGGAGGAAGGTGGCTGAAGAAAGACAGAAGCTTTTGATGGGCAATGGAACAAATCATCCCTCTCTGCCCCTGCCCTACTCCCTGGTCCCCCTCTGATGACAGGCAGAGCCCTGGGTGCCAAATGTCCCTGCACATTTCAGCCCCTGATCCCCCCTGAAATAAAGGGAATATCACCAGTGCAAAATGGCCTGGGCAGTAAAGCCCCAGCGCTGCAGCTTTCATCCCTGCAGTTTACATGGAGAAAAAAGAACAGATAACGACCCAGTTGGTACTTAAAGGTATTTGGCCGTCCTCAGCCAGCCCGAGGAGGGGTTGGCAGCATCTCTGGCACCTCATCAGAGAGGTGAGAAGCTGCTGTAGGCAGCAGTGGGGATGCTGAGCAAAGAATTTGGTTTCAAAGCATCGTTACAAACCCACCCCTGTGTTTTCCTGCAGCAGCAACCGGTTTCCATGCGGTGCTGTTGGAGCTGGAGGTGACCCAGCCCCCAGGAGACCCGGCCCCCAGGAGACCCGGCCCCCAGGAGACCCGGCCCCCAGGAGACCCGGCCCCCAGGAGAC
>JAOEGS010019949.1:0-104137 GCA_025447755.1 Corythornis vintsioides
AAGTAAATATATTTACATTTAGGAAAATTATGTTGATTACCAATATACCTTCCACAGTTGTCAACAGTTGCGCAAATAGGGCTAGATCAGAATGGTAAATTCTTGTCTGTTCTGCATGAGGGTGTATAAAAAACTATCAAAAACCCACCAAAAAAATGATGAATTAGGTTTGTCAGAGGAATTTTGATCATTGGTGGGCCAGGTGCACAGGAGAATGAGTGCATTTTTTCTAAGAATGTAAAGCCACTGTATGCAGCATTTTTTCTAATGCAGTTCCATAAGAATACATCATGAAAATCAGGTAACAGTAAGATTCTCTTTCAATGACTTCTCATATCAAAACACTGCCTTTCTGAATAAACCCCCTAGCCAAAGGTTTTCAGTGCCTCTCTCTACTCACTGACCTTTCAGCAAACATGGCCATCCATGGGTTTTTAGGACATTATTGGTGAGTACAATTTTTTTACTTTCATTTTCATGCTACTTTGCTTTTGACTAGGCACCAGGGATATTTTTAGATTATTGATGACTGCACCATCTGGCTGTATTCTATTAATACCAATATAACTGAGTTTTGCAAACTCTTTCTCCTTCAGTTCAAACCCTTAGGCAACGTATCCTTGCACAGCTCCAGCAGGTACAGAGTGACCTTGGGTGCATTAAGCACAGAAAGTATTTGCTCAGGGTTTGAGTGGGATTTCTACCTGTACTTTCTGACAGCTGGGAAAGTGGGACTTCAAAGAGGATGGAAACAGATTTCAGGGTTAATTATCTTATCCCCCTGACTCATGAATCCATCTGGATTTTGTTGAATGCAGCAACTTGACAGCTGGGGGCTTGGTAGTGTCATGGTCCAAAGATATGCTGGAGGCCTTTGCCCAGTATGAAGAGCTGCAAGAAGGTCCTCAACAAGGGAGTGGATGTTCAGCATCAGATTTGCAAGTCCAATGGTGGAGAAACTCCCAATATTTTTGAGCCTGGAAAAAAATTCCAGTTGGCTTAACCAGAAAGCAGCACAGAGTGTCTGCTTTGAGTCTTTTGGAAATTCTTTTCTTCGTGGTTTCCAACCACCACCTTAAGAGGAGTCAAATATTTCAGTGTTCACTGCTTTGCTTTTGACACCAGCTTTGGATGACCTGTCTGTTTAGTTTTTAAATTCTGGCTGCTTTATGTGCTATTTTTAGTGCTTCCATCAGTTTTGGGGTTTTTTTATTTAAAGCATAAGAATTCATAGAACTCATGAGAATGGTGGATTAAACACTTGTCTAGTTACACTGAAGGCTGTATTTTGTTTTCACTGGCAGTAATGGAACTGTTTAAGTATAATTTTATAATCCTCAGAACTGTGATGTTTTGCTGACCTTATTTTCCTGAGAATTAATCCTTGAAAGCAAAAATCTGTTGACACCAGGTATTTTGATAGTAGAGAAAGTGAACTGCAAACAATCCTGCTTCTGCTGCAACCCATAGGCTAAGGAATTTTTTTTTTTTTTATTAGCTTTCTTTTAAAAAGCCACAGAATTGCTTGTGGGAAATTATTGAGAAAATGTTGTTAAATATTTTTTTTAAATTCCAGGAATTATTTGTCAAACTCAGCTCATTGTAATGGTGTTGTCACCTGAATATACGCATGTGTGTGAAGATACCTAGCTAGACAGACAGAAACAGGATATTTCTGCTGTGCGAGCTGCAGAACAAAGTCCATTATCTGAGACCAGGAGAAGGGCTTTACCAACTTCTATTCAGCTACAGTTTAGAAACAATTGGCTAAAAACATAGTGTACTATCTTTCTGTTATAAGCCCCTGACTGTAATTCTTATGGAAATTATTTTATCTTCTCCAAAGGGAAAATGTTTTGGAAACTCCCTGTGGGTTTCTCAGACTGTTGGTTCATTACATGGATTACTCCTGCAGTGTTTTGGGCTCCTACAGTCTGGACTGAGTTGTGATTCTATATCTATCTGCATTTCTTTCTTTTGCTGCCTTTTTCTTTCTCCAACCCACATTTTTCCCCACTGGGAAGTAAATTGTTTCATATTTTTCATTTGAAGCTAAGGCTCCTTAAATGACTTCCATTGAGGTTTTCCAAATCAGGTTCCATTAGCAGAACAAAAATGAAAACAATTCCTGCTGTGGTGAGCCTTAAGAAATGGGTTGTGTAATGAACCAAGACAATGGGTGATTGACAGTCAGGAATTTACTTGGCTCTAGCCCATTTAATGAAGCCAGGATACATAGGGAAAAATCTCACTAACAAACAAGTCAACCTTAGACACCAAGGTAAATAAATACTCAGGTTTAAGGGCTTTGATAATACACATCCCTGACAAAGATAAAACATGGTTAGCATATTTTCTTGGGGTTACGCAGGAAAACTGACTTCAGAGCTACTATTGTCAGCTCTGTGATTTTGGACTGGGGCACAAGCAGTAACAGGATGGGGGAAGATCTAATATGGATATTGCAAAAAGCACAAGGATTCACAGACTACTACTCTGTTACTCTAATAAGGCAGAAGAGTAGAGATGCCAAAGAATTCCTAGAAAAAAAAAAAAAAAGTAGTGTGGTGTCAGCTGGGCTCTTCAGTGCTGGCTCACTGCCAGAGCTTCGGGACACCACGGGGTTCCTGCAGAGCCACTTTGGTGTGTGCTTCCCACAGCAGCTGACACTTTTTCTTCAGGGGTAGACTGACAGATGCTGCTGAAGCACAGCACCTGCACAAGTTCAAATCACAAGCAAGTTCAAATCACACACTGCCCTGAAACCAACAGTTCCCCCAGAACGTTTGCCATGGTGGACTGTGGTGCTAAGGCAAACTCTTCAGGAGCTGGGCTCGACCCAGTGGGAATGAGGTAGCTCACTGCACCTCATCCTGCTGGCTCTGGAATGGCACCAAGTGATGTCAGACACAGGCTGACTCTGCAGAGAGCTTCTTGAATGTGTCTGCAGAGGGCTCCCTACAGCATTAATAAGGAATTCCTTCTGCATGTCTTCCTTGGATGTCCACTCTCCCAGATCTGCAATGCTGTAAAACTGGAGTAGAAGCAATAAATCTGTGAGTTACCAGCACACTGCAGCCAGAGAATGAACCTTGCTGGCTCATGTGCCAAAATGCTGCCATGTGGAGTGGTGACTACACCTTGTCACTGTGCAGCTTAGTGTAGGAATGCCTCAGGAATCCCAGAATTTCATGTTCTGAGGTAACTAAAGTAACCCATTTCAGACAGATGTGACTTCTAAGATAAAAAGATGCCAGTTTCTGAAAGTCTGTCCTTGGCCAATATATTAGAGATATATTAGCCCAATATATCTCAACATCCTCGACTACTTTGATTTACACCTGCCACCTGTAGCAGGACTGGAGGTAAAAGCTTTTATCCTTGGAATGCCAGGGGAGGGGATTGATCTCTCTAAAGAAGGTGTGTGGCTGTCACCTGCAATGATGCTCTCACCTTTCTGCTTTGGCACAGCTTTTACCACTTTTCCCCATTTGCTACATAAAGTGATCACTGTTATTTTTCTGGGGACATCCCACATGAAAGACTTTCTGAAAAACCCAGTCAGGTTGTCAGAATCAGGGTGAGGTGAAGTCAAACTTCAATTTCTGGATCGGAACAAGAGTCTGGGCAGAAGATGCACTGCATTTCATAATTAAAAGCCTTTCTGGGGACTAGCAGCAGAGCTGTAGTTGCCTTGAAAACTTCCAAGTCAAACACGGTTGCAGCTATCAAACAGAAATATCTCTAGGATTAGGAAGGACTATTTTAGGTCTCCACTTGAGATTTGGGAATCCTTCATTCTAGCCAAGGCCTTCTGGAGGGTTTCCTAAACACCATAGCAGCTATTTATTTCAACTAATTACAGACAATCTGTTCTGGAGAAACTGAGTATTAGTACAGGACTGCAATGCAATAGAAGTGTCTGTGAAACATTCCCACTTCAAAAAAAACAGTAAAATTTTTTGCTCATTATTTTAAAAGGAGACTGACATCATCTGATAATATAAGTAGTCCTTGCCCAACCTTCAAAAGCCACAAACAACTGGCTTCTGGCTCTCAGCATCTGTCTCTTTTGAGAATTTTCTATGATATATTTTTTTTTCTGTAGATAAATATCAGCTCACAAAATGAAAACAAGGCAACCGTGAGAGTGCCCCCGTTTCAAGTGGCAGGAGCAATCATGTGCATCCTGCAAATTTCAGGTTGCAGTGTAGGATCCATAAAAAGCCCATCCAACAGATATGAGGAGTTAGCCTCATCTGGGAGTGTTACCCACACCACAACTGGTGTTTCTGTGCAGGTGTGCCTGGGTACCTAGTGCTAAGATTTAAAGTCTCTGGTCCATAAAGTTATGAAAAAAAATGATTGTGATAAAAATAGACTAAAAGACAACTTGTTCTTGAAAATTTCTACTAGAAATTAATTTTATACCACTAATACAATTTATATGAAGCCAAACACAAAGGAAAGAGATCTAAAACCAATTCACAGACTAGTGTTTTAATAGTCTTGTAGTTGTAGCACAATTCATGAAATGCCAAAAAATTTTGACACATAACAGTGGACTGCAGCAGCCTAATAAAACTTCAGCAATCTGAAGGAATCTTTACAGATGTTATCAGAGAGTGTATTGTAATGCACTACTGAAAAGTAGTAACTTTCCTCTTAGATGATTTACAAGCACAAATAATTACTTTGAAGATAGGGAAGCAATGAAGTTTAAAGGACCAGGTCTAGGAACAGGACTGAACAGGATGGCACTGAAATCTACTCCTCATCCTTAGGGTAACTGCACCACAGACTGCAACAAGTAGTGGTAAAATCTGTAATCTAGTGGTGGTAACTATAATGCAGTACTTGGAACAAAAAGTTAGCACACCAATGTGGGATGAGAAATATAATTAAATAGGATAGATGTTGATTTATTATAAATTATGCCCATAAATCACCTTACATGTTTTTTCAGAGCAATCTTCATTTTGCTGTCCTACTTCCAGCCTTAATTTCCTCTCTTTAGTAAACTAGACATAGAGTTATTCTGATATAATGGGACCAAAATTTTTTGTTTATAAGAAGAAATTATAGACTGTCTATACTCTGTAATGCTAGGTCATGGTGTATTTCATTTATTCTGTTCACTGATAGCTGTATCCATGTCAGAAGTACAATGCTAATAAACTAAGAACATCTATGCTAGAGCAGTCAAGGATGGATAAAAATGCATTTTACTACCAAACAGGAGAATTTCCTCAACATTCCTTGGCTGATTTTCGAAGTTCTTCATCCAAAGTTATGTCAAAGTTGTCATCTTACCTTTGCTACAGACCCTCAGTCATTCAGTGAATTTTCTCCTCTCTCTCAAATATCCTGAAAATAACCTTCAGCTTCTTTAAAACATAAAGCTTTGGTGTTTTGGAGAAACTATAATGAGCCAATAAACCCAATTTGGAGGCTGGTTAGTATCACATAAATTAATTTCCCTGCTAAATGATCAGAGTCACATCCACCTTTTTCACTACCATCTGCCTCACAACAAAGTTGGCACTGTACTCCTTAGAGAGGTGGACTGTAAAAGTGTCATTTAGAAAAAGCTTATTAACAAAATCCTTTCTAAGTTCCAATTTTCCTGTTCCAGGGTGATGAGCACAGGCAGCATATATACTGTTAGCAGGAAGCACTCAAATGTCCATATGGCATGCTCTTAAAAAAAATAATTAAAAGAAGTAAATGGAATGTGTGTATGGATCTATACACACCTATCCAAACATTCACCTGCATTTTCAGGGGTTTTCCTCAGTATCCAAGTGTGACAGTTCTGCTGGTTGGTAGTTCTGCCTCTGAAGGAGCAGTCCCTGCCAGCTGGGTGTTTCCCCTTCTTGCCTCTGGACAATATAATCAAGCATTTTACCCCACCTAGAAAATGGCACTGGAACAAAACATTTTTTCCTGAGCTTGCTCTTATTTTCCACCCTTCTTCTGATGTGTGACAAACATTTGAGGTCACATAGCTACCTCATTTCATTCCTCTACACAGTCAGGAACTTGGCAAGTACTTTGAGATAGCCTGATGGCAGATGATGTGCAGAGAACAGGTACTGCAGGCAGAAAGTCTGCTTTGCTTCAGAAATTCTCATGTCTAAGTTCTATGTTGGACCATTCCTAAGCACAACAATGCAAAGCTCCAAACAGGCCTTCACCAATTGACTGGTGTTGCCCAGAGATCACCAGGGCAGATGTGGCATGTTCACCCTCCATCCCAGGGGGAAGGGGATGTGCCTACGCAGGTGAGGACTGCAGACAGCAGCTTCTGCTGGAAACAGTCAGGGGGACAGACATCACTGCTGCCCTGCAGCATCAGAGCACTGTTGCTGGTACTCTGGCTTTGGTTGGAGCTGCTCCTCACCTCCTGGGGCTCTGAAGCACCACCTACAGGTAGCAGGGACGGGGCAGGCTGTGCCAGCTCTGAAAAGAATCAGTTTAGATCATACATGCAGAACAGAGGGCTTCCTGGAACCTATTTTGCTTTCTAGTGTCTCTATTCCTCTTGTTTGGGTTTGTCTGCTATTTCCTGCCTATTTTTCTTCCCCTCACCACATAAATGCTTTTGGTTCCTCTCAGTGTAATGGGGGGAATCAAGCTGGCTTTGTAGTTTGCAAAAGCCATACAAGCTCTCCCAGCTCAGTTTAGCCCTTATGTTTACCAGCTGTGGGAAAGCAGGAAACCACCTGAAAACATGTCTATTTTGAGCCAGGAAAGGTTGCTCAAAAATCATGATTAGCTAATAAATCAAACCCAGTGGTCTCAGACTGGGGTTAGCTCCTTGAGGTCTCTTCAGTTTTATTAGGTTCAAAAACTGGCAAGTGAACTGTTCTGTATTTCCCAGGAATTCCACATAATTTCCACGGGAATGAGATTTAACTGAGATCTTGGAACTCCTCACAACTAGCCTCTGTTTCTACACCTGAATTACAGAGCCTTCCAAGTTCACAAAAATGGGAATTTCTCCTTGGGAAGAAAAATTTTGGCTGGATTTCTGTCTGAACACATGCAAAAACATTAAGTGCTTTCAAGCAACAAAAGGTGGCCTCTTTACTGCTGGAAGTGTAGCCAGTCCCACATCCTCCCCTGTGGCTACTGGGTGGTTTGAGGAGCCCTGCCTGCTAGCTGGCAGCAGCTACTGCCATAGCACCAAGCTGCTGAGACAGGTTTCTTCCCCTAATAATCAGGGCACATTGCACTACTTAAGTTTAAAAAGAGAGTTTCCTGGGGTTTTTGTTTTTTTTGGGGTATAGGAAACATTTTAGAAATGTTTTTTAAATGTTCTTTTTTTTTTTTTTTTTTTTTTTTTTTATTCCTATCCTTACCATCCTACAAAAAGAAAGCTTATATTTCATTCTTGGTTTACAGGTCCAGAGCCATCCCACTGCCAGCCTAAACCACAGGCATTGTTTACAGTGCTCATTGAAACACCTATTCATGTACCTGAGATCTCAGCTTATCAAGTCAGCATTAATCTGGTCAAATTTCCTCCAGGTATGTGGTCACAAGAAGCAGAAACCTGCTAGTCCTTCAGGCAAGTAAGAGTCTGTAAACAAGACACACAGTTGGCATCACTGCTGGGCACACACTGTGCATCAGTGTTCTGATGTGTTTCTGATGCATCTTACATTTTCAAAGCCACCGTTGCTGATTTTAAAATGAAGCCATTTCTGTTAGACTGCTTAAAATCAAACCTAAAGCTTGGAAGTAGAGCTATCATTTCTTTGTATGTGTTTTTGGCACAGATTGTTTTTCAGGGAGCGTTACTTGGCATTCTGCAGATGAAAATGAGTTTGGTCACTGTGTTCTCAGATGACTGGACACAAAACTTCAAAGATGCAAAAGCTATGTAAGTATTTAAGATGACATTGTGTTTGAGATGGCAAGCCCTGCTCAAGCACAACATATTATTTGGAAGGCTTGCAAGGTTTATTAACCTGACCACAGCACCATGTAAAATGTGGCTCTGCCATTTCTTATTTTGCTCTGAGCATACCCAGGCATGAGACACCCTGGATAGCTGCATTTTAAATACCATTTCAGATGGGAGGAAGGCATAAAAAAAAAGTGAACTGCAGCTCTGCTCAGTTTGTACAGTCAACTGACTTCAGTGAAAGAGGGGCAGGGTGAAGCCTGAACCTGTGTCCTCCTCCTGGAGCACAGTCAGATGCTGCAGCAACCACTACTAAGCTGGACTGGGGGTATATTTTGGAACTGTTTAGATGCTCCAAATGAGCAAAACCACCACTGCCTGCTCCCTGTCAGTTACACCCAAAGATAATTTGTTTATCTAGAATAACAAATGTCTCCTTATATATATATGAGCTGTGTAAACACTGGGAACAAACATATGTTTAGGTTTAAAATTAACTTCTGATTGGAGACAGGCATAGACTGGGTTCAGAAAAACTTAGATATGGACATGTGAACTGGGAGGGTTTGAACCAACCTTTCAGTGGGAACTGTGGACAGCTGCAGAGGGGAAGGCAGGAGAAGGCAAGAGGAGAACAAGGCTATATTAAACTTATTTTATGTATTTAGAGGCTATTTATGTAGTTAGAGACTATTGTGCTTTAACCTCTGCTAGCAGTTAAACAGCCCACAGCTGCTCACCCACAGCTTCCCTCCTCGGGATGAGGTTTAACAAGGCCAAGTGCTGGGCCCTGCATTTGGGTTACAACAACCCCCAGCAGCTCCAGGCTGGGGGAGGAGAAGCTGGAAAATGACTGGAGGCAAAGGCCCTGGGGGTGCTGGGGACACCTGGCTGCACATGAGCCAGGGTGTGCCCAGGGAGACAAGAAGGACAAGGACATCCAGGCCTGGATCAGGAACAGGGCAGGGATGGTGCCCCTGGACTGGACACTGGGGTCAGTTTTGGGCACCACAGGATAAAAAAGACACTGAGGGGCTGGAGCCAGAGAAGGGTAATGGAGCTGGGGAGGGGTCTGGAGAAAATGTCTCCTGAGGAGCAGCTGAGGGAGCTGGGGCTGGTTAGTCTGGAGAAGAGGAGGCTGAGGGGAGACCTCATTGCTCTCTACAGCCACCTGAAGGGAGGTTGCAGTGAGGTAGGGGTTGGTCTCCTCTCCCAGGTGACTAGTAATAGGACAAGAGGATAATTAACCCAAACCCAACCCAGGATGGAGGTGAACAAAGAGCTGTGAAAGAAAGCAAAGCAACAAAAACCATCTGCAAAAGTAAGAAGAAAGTAGAAGGATCGTACTTATTAAGGTAGCAGGAGGCTAACATGTTGATTGTTTACAGTGTGATTGCTGTAATTAATAGATATATTTTGCTGGGCTCGGAAGGCTGAAGTTAGAGATACAAAACTGGTGAATGTATAAGGCCTGTCAGTCTGAAGAAGAATGTGAAGTATCAATGGCTGTTCAGGGAGCAAGACACACAGATGCTTTTGCTAGTCAGGAAAAAAATAAGCTTTTTGGCTAAGGGGTGAAGATAGTGTTTTCTGGGTACACATCCTGGTACCAATGATTTCACTATTCTAAAATCCTGTTTTCCTTCACTCATTTGGAGTTTCATTGCCTTGAAAAGTTTAGTGCTTAGTTTTAAAACACTTGATTCGTGGTTGGGTGGGTTTTTTGCTTGTTTTGTTTGTGGTTTTTTTAATCTTTGAGGTGAAAGGCTGACTTTTGTTGTGTAGGGGAAAGAAATCAGTGTGAGGGCAACAGCATCACTTTCACACTGTGACAATGCGTTTTCCATTTAGGGTTTTGTGGAGAAGTTAGGAAGATTGCCATCTTTCCCCAAACCACATGACCCTCATAGGGAAAAAAAATCAGAATAAAACTGAGGAAGGGATTGTTGTTGTTGTGGCATTAGGGTTTTACTTGTTTTGGACTTATTTTGCCAGAGGTGGTGAGTTCTGGGGCTTACTGCTTGGATTTTCCTTCTTTTAACTGACAAGACAACTAGACTAGCCTTATTGTTTTGGAGAGCCTTGGAAGTGGGTGTGAGCACTCGATATGGGCACATGGATCATTTTATATTGGATACTGTACTTTGTGAAGTAGCTTTAAGGTGATTATTGATATCATTGGACCAGCACAGGTACAAACCTGTCAATAATTTGGGAAAAGTGCAGTAGATGCTTTGCACTTTGGACTGAGAAAAGTGGCCTGTGAGAATACAGATGATGTCTGTCTGAAAACACATAGATGGTACAAATATTCCACTGAACTTGAAGAGGATTTTTTTTGTCTCTGGTCAGATACTATGACAGTTTGTAGTCTGTCTGTGAATGATGAAGTGCTCCTTAAAGCATTGCTCATCTCTTGCTAGTCCCTCAAAAAAGGAATGAGAGAATTTAGCACCTTTATAGGTGCTAAAGGTCTCCAGCACATCCCAATATCCCACATTCATCAGGGATAGAGACCCTCAGCAGAACAAGCTGTTATTAGGCCCTTCTGCACTGGGAAGAGCAACACTCTGCCAGTCCTGCTGACTTCTGCAGTTAACCCTGTGCTTACTAGATGGTAGTGAGGGGTTTTACTGAAATATCTTATGATGTATGTCTGTGATAAGCAATATTACTGTTGACCAGTTAAGTGCTCCTCTCTGATTCTCTGTAAAGAGAAAGGTACTGAAGGTGTGATGCTCAGATATTACAGTGGTAGGGAACTTAAATATTTGGAAAGATCCCTGGTAAATTATATGCTCTGCAGATAAACCTCTGCCAAATTCTATTCAAATGGCAAAGAGATAATGTGAATGTGACTCTAATGAAGGAAGGCTGGAGTTGCCATAATGTGTGCAGGTGCAATTGCTCCAAATCTCTCTTAAAATCCATTTTCCTGCCAGTGCTCATTCTTCCTTTAAACAGAAGTTAATACTCTGCTGACATTACTGAACTCCATCATGCTCATTATCTCAGGCTAGCATTTAGATCAGGTTTTTGGAGGTGAAAGACCAGTTCATTAACTCTATTGTGTCACTCAATGACTTCCTGTAGAGAGATCATAAGTCAGATGGTGGGTGTCACTGCTGGAAGATAAAAGACAGCTATAAAGTAGGAAGACAACTGGTATAATTTGCAAAAATGAGGAAAAAAAACCCCACTCTATGGCCTTTAATTTCTATTCATAGTTCATGTTTTAAGTATGTTATTTAGAAAACAGTGTATTGGAGGGATTTTTTTTTTTATGAGTTTCAGAGAAAGGAAAAGGTTATAGGTTGGTTATTTCTTTTTGACTTAGAGAAGACATAATATAGGTTACAAATAGCAGCAATTCCTGTAAAACCGAATAAAAAATGGGTGTTTTAAAGCCAGATGTGTTGAAATGCCCATATATATAAAGGGGAAAAAAAGAGTGTTAGGAAAATACTTTGTCAAAATGATAGCATTATAAAACTGGTTGAATTTTTGTTAAAAAAACCCAACCAAAACAGCTGCCAGGAATCAAAACCCACTTATTTGATAGAAACAAATCTCCACACTGTTTCCTCAAAGTAAAGAAAATGATTATTTTTAAAATACTCTCTGGATTAAATAATTTTTTAAGACTTTTTTTTTTTTTTTAATGGAAAGTAGGTTCCTACTGCTACTGCTTATTGACTGAACATGAAACTTCTCAGTTTGCACATGGGAAATAAGCAAAAATCCTTTTCATGCATTTTTTTTCTAAGAAAATTTTCAAAGATGAGCCTTTTCAAGTGTAATTAACTACTTAAGGTGAAGAAGCAGTCTCAAATAAGGAAAACCTTTGCCACTGAGCTTTGCAGCTTCTCAGCTTCCCTCCTGTTGCTCCCCAAAATGGTGAGAGATGGTTTGTGCCACTTTTTCCTCACTAAGATGTAAAAACCATTGTCAGGAAGGGGGAGTACGTGTAATAAGATGGAATATTTGCATTTTCTCTGTGCTCCAAAGCACAAAGAACAAGGAATCGTGTTCTGGGAGAGGTTGGGCAGCAGTTCCATAGGGATTTCCTGGGCAGAAGCCACCTCTCACCAGCAGGGGAGCAGCTGCTCCAACTGGTTATTACTGGGCAGTACTGGTTGACCTTTCTTGGGAATAAAACAATGCTTGTATGGTTCTGCCAACAGTAAAACAACTAAACAAATGATAGTATCTTTTAATATTTTAGTACCTTTCAGCAGTCTCACTTAGTGTCACTAGGATTTCCAGCTGGTGATGCTGTCCGAGAGCTGGGAGCAGCAGGAAAACAGCAGCTGTTGGTCCATCTGTACAGAATGAAAACCAACTGCAACATTATTCTTACTTTTGAGGTCTTGAGGTGTCAAAAAAACCTCACAACTTGGGAAGCTTAAGATCTTGTTCTGTTATTGATCTATTCAAACTCTCTTCAAGAAGTAAAACCTGGTTTGGTTTGGTTTGTTTTTTTTGTTTTTTCTTGTTCCTTCATATTCATTAAGAATGAAAAGAAATGCAGTTCCCAAGCTACAGATGAAAGAATAAATAAGTTTTCCTTTCTCCTAGCTGGGTCAGAAGCAGCTATTTTCCGTTTCTTATCCTGCCCCATCTTCAGCTAACTCTCTTTAATACTAAGCTTATTTGTGCCTTAAGTGAGAATCCCCTTCTCAGCTCCTTTAAAACTTAATTGAAAGGGGGAACAGAAGAAAGAACTGCTCCAGCTGCATCAGTCTCACTGCAATTCACACAGTTATTTATTGGCAAATGTGGTTCCTTTTACTGTGCTACCTGGCAGCATCCTTAGCTCTATTCTTCATCTGGATTGGGATACTCTTCACAAAACCCTTTATTATTTGTCATCCGTTTTACACTGTTCTCCCCTCCCTGCACCCTGCAATTGTAGGCTGTGCTCACTTGCAATATTTTCTGCTATTAACAGACTGGTTGAATTTATTTTTTTTTTTTACATCAAATAGCAGCTCTGTAACTGGAGACCCAACAGTCACTTAATATAAAGATCACTGAGAATCATACACCATTTTCTTCTTGACCTTTTCTACCAAAACATTAGCTTCTGAGTCAGCCTTCTTTGAAGCTACAGAAGTGCTACATATTGTCTTGTTGATTTCTGACTTCAAGCAATTCTTCTCTTCCATTTCCTCCTATTTTTAGGATCTGAAGGCTGAATTTTTGCAATATGCTATTGCTCTTTTATTTATTTTTTTTTTTTTTCAGGAACAAATGTCAGCACATCAAAAATTCACTGCTTTTAGTGTGTGTCACTTGAGATCAGTTGAAAAAAAACCACTTTGTAGGTCTTCTTATTGAATCATAGACCGTGGGTGCTGCTATTAATATTTTTCACAAGTTCTGAGACCAGTCATTTGAGCAGCACTTTAAGTAAAATCCATAAAAACTCTCAACACTGAAGAGTGAGACAAAAAAGGAGCATTATCCCAAAGGTGAAGGAGTATCCAATCAAACATTGCTCTCACGTGCAGCTTTTGTATGTTTTGTTCTGTAGCTTATGGGGTTTTAAAAAACAATTATACAGTATTAGTAATGAAATTAATTGTACATGTACATGCAATTGAGTTGTTCATCTCTCTGTTTAGATGCAAGTCTTAAATCTTTCAGACCTGAAATGTTTTCTGCAGCAATCTAATTCTCTCAGACAACCACACAATAGTTATTTGTAAGGAAAAGAGCTTTTAATTTCTAGGAAAATGGTTCTTACCATCTCTCTGATCTTTGGTTAGCAAGGAGAGGGGGATGTGGTGCCACTGCAGATGCATTTGGCAGATACAGACAGGGGCCACAGTAGCTCCCCTGCTGCCCTTGACTTGCTGACAAATAAATTCACCTTCAGTGTATGAAGATCACTGTCTCCTGATCATATAGCTATGGCTGTGAGCAGGGACAGGCTCCTCACAGCACATACAGCTACAACTCTCACATTGCCTGCAACACTAAATATCAATTAAAAATCAGGACTCTTTCTTTTTCTGTGATAATAATTTCCTGTCCTGCCACCTGGCCAGAGGTGCTCAGTGTGATGTTCAGAGGCACTCACTGAATTTATTGAACATCTGGGAGGAGTGCAGTAAGCAGAAAGACTTGAATATATTGGGCAGGAACAGCCGGTACAGCTTTTCCAGGACTTTGTTCAGTTTGCCATTCATCAACTTGGTGTCTAATGCGATAAAGAAACGGAATCTATTAAACATTTCCAACAGGGCTGCTAAATTGCCACCTAGTGGTCTCGTAACGAAGTTAACGTCTCTGGCACCCTGATCTGGGGAGGGAAGGAATCCCAGGGTGCTTTCTGTATCATTGTCAGGGTACTGGTACCAGTGCTCGCTGCCTGGAATGTGGTCAGAGTGGGAGGGCAATTTCTGAGCCTATGCAAGATGGGGCAGCTGGAACTGTTGGGGTGCCAAGGGCAGCTTGTGCAGGATTTAGACACCAAACAGGAATTTTGAGGCCAGTGAGCCAGCCTGTGCACAGGGTGAAAAATGCCAGGTAGGAGCCTTAGTCTGTTACCTCAACTACTTATTATGCCTCCTTTATTTATTAAAAAAAGAACAATAAATATTTTTATATAGATGTTTTGATATAAATAACAAGTTTTCTGACTGTTCCTAAATGAGTAAAAAGTCAAGATTTTTGTCCTTCCAAGGCTCAAATGGCTCCAGTGTAGAAAACACTTTGGTCTGCTGGGGTATTCTCCCACTTTCTAGTCTCCCCCAGCCTGAGCCATATGTTCATCAACATTTGCTGTTTGCACAGAGCCAACCAGATGGGAAACAACGAAGGAGCACAAGTGGAACAATAAGTTTTGTAGTTCTGTTTTTGTGATTAGTCACATAGGTCTGCCCAGAAGCTACCAGGAGAGAATAAAAATAATTTTAAATCCTATGAGCCACACAAAGACCTTAGGGATAAATTCATCCTCTATTATATACCAGTCATCAGCTCGAGATGCACTGGGCTGCATGTTGACAAAGCTGATGCTCACAGGAGGTGGAGGCAGAAGAGGCCTCGTGTTGGGAAGCAGTCCTGGAGTGGGGGCTGCAGGCTACATCTCTGGGAGGACACATCAGTTGTTTCAGAGATAAGTCAGAGATAAGTCAGTCCATGGCAGCAGGATCCAAGTGATTCATCTTCCTCCTCCATCCTGTCACCTGCTGGGATATAGTCCAGTTAGTGACTGAAGAAGAAACATCAGCTCAGAGAGACAGATTGAGATCCCAGATTGCACCTTCACTGAAGTCCTGCATAGTTTGAGGTGTCAGATGAGCATGGCATGAGGATGATGCACCACCCTGGCCAGAGCACATCCCTTTTGCTGATCACTGGGCCCCTGTTGAAAGTTTTGGCCCTTCATGTCTCCTCTCGTGCTGAACTGAAAGCCATGTGGGAACCATCGCTTCCCACAGAATATGAAGTGAGGCAGGTCAGGAAAACCGGGTAAGAGAAAACAAACAGGGCTGGGGCAATGTAGGACTTGAGTAGCAATAGAAGTATGAAATTGGTGAGAGGAATATTGTCTTCCTACACTTCAGGTTTTGTGACCAAGTACAACTCACCATAAATAGTACCACTTAGCATTCTGGTTTTCTTTTTCATATCACTTTTGATTTGGTTAACCTTAATCTGGTTTAAGATACAGTTTGACTTCAATTTGGGGGTAGTTCCCCCTTCTTTTTTTATTTTGTGACCTGTAATTCACATTGCCCTTTGTTTTTGTTCATTATTGATTCAGTTAAATTTGCACCTTATTTCTCACTGGTTTACATACTTGCAACTCACACTGTCTTGTTTTAAACAGATATTTGTTTCACTAGCATCTGACCTCACTTAATCGCATTTTATTCCAGTGCAGTTCTCTGTATAGTGAATAGTTATCTCAAAACTGTTTCTTTGTAGTTTGTTTTTGTTTTGTTGTTGTTTGGTTTTTTTTTTCCTAAGACTTCAGCTTCCTATTTTTTAAGGTATTATGGAATTATAGTAACAGAGGAAGCTGTAAACACACTCCACAAACTGAGGTGCCATAAGTGAAAGGTGTGCACTAGGAAGTCAGTTTGCTCTGTAATGTACTCTAAGTGATGTGATCCTAAGGAGCAGGCAATAAGAAGTGAAAGGTAATCAATAACAATTCTGTCTGAAAAACTGCAAGTTTAACCACATAGCTGTTGTCAATAAAATTACCCAGGGACAGAATGAGCTACAAATGAGACCAGCTTTGTCAGAAAATAAATGGCCTGTACCAAAGCCCAGAAGATGGGGTAAGCCACAAATCAGCATTTAGATGGCATTGGCTCGTTTGAACTGTGATGTGTGCTGAGTTTCCATTTCCTCCTCCAGCTTTTCCTGAGTGGTCTCTTCAGGGTTCTGACCACACAGTCAATCTGTCAGTGTTCTGCTATCCCAGTAGCCTCCTGATTTTTCAGACCCTGTTCAGTTTGCCATGCCAAATGGCACCCATCTGAGACATGCCTTTGATTTCTGGGTCCTCAAGCCTGCAGTAGGTAACACTGAATGCCCTCAAATACATCTCTTAATAACTTATGATGCTGTTTCCAAGCCCTAGATCTTCTGTCTTCATCCCCACAAGTATCCTGAGTTAATGATTCCAGAACTTGTTAGATTACATTTTTTTTTTTAAATGAAATTTCTACATACATTTATGGAAACACCAGGAGGAAGAAAACAAAGTCCAGTGTTACTATGTGAGCCTCAAATAGGAGGCAGAACTCCTCATTTGCCACGTGTGGAGAATATGTGGCAGCTTGAGGGTGACTCTGAAACGGTACAACAGTGTAATGTCTCAGTTTTGTCTTCCATGGCTAGGCAGTTGTCACCCAGTTCAGCAGCCAGAATAAACTTGTGCTCAACAGAACACCAAACTGGTTGTCATAGCTGGAGATGTGTTGTATGGGGCAAGTTAACTAACACTACCTATTCTGACAGAGAGCTGCCTTAAGGCTTTTTAAAACAGAAGGCCAGACACTTAAAAAATGGACCAGTTTTCTTGGCCGAATAGCACATCTCTTGTCAACTGCCTTTTTCTTGAGGGATCTTAAAGACATGAGCAGGGTACTCGCAGTAACAGGACAGTCATGACCTAAAATCAGATTTGTTTTTTTAATGTACAGAACTGTTTTCAGCCAAAGGCATGTAACAGTTGAAGTAACTGGAATGTTGGGGGTTTTAAAAAATAATTTTCAATAAAAATTATGGGGGGGTTGAACAAGTTTGACTTTTTATAAGCAAGAGTTGCTTTTATTTATTCTGTTGTTGTTGTTTTCACTTTGAGTGTGACCTCCAGGAATAAAAACAGCTGCAAATACTGAAGTAAATACCCTTCTGCCTTTATTTCTATGGAGCTGGTATTTATAATGAGCCTCCAGTCAGCTCTGTCATGTTAAAATGAACTTTCTGAATTACTGTTGTTCGCCTGATTTCACAATCAGCCCTTTGCAACCCACAACACTGTCACTAACAATCTAACCAAAGGCAAAAATTTCTTTAATGTCTAGATCACTTTATGTTGGATGAGATCAACACCTTTCAGCAGCAGTAGTATTTAAATACAGCTGAAGTGGAGCAAAACAGAACATATGAACTTTCAAGAAGCCTCAGGTATCTGCTCTTCTTTCTCTCCTGCTGGAGTCCTGTAAGTTGTAAGTATTTTTTTTTTTTCCTCTTCTTTCTATGTCTTGCCAATACTTTCTGTCTTGTCTTGGGTGTAAAGGTTAGCAAGTTGTAAGACTGATGGTCTTTGACAAAGAAAAGTGGCTTTTCTGTTAGAAAGCAAATAGATTTGTAAAGCTATATATAAATAGTATGTTTAAAAACTTGGGTCAAAGTTCTCAATCCATCAGGTATATCTCTGTTTTTGGTTTGATGTGGATAGAGCACACAAACTAATGTCTTTTGGAATAACACAGGAATAAAACAGCCAGCTACAGTACCTTTACTTGCAGCTTTAAGATCATTTCAAGTTACCACTTCATATCTATTTTTCTTTAATTTTCCATGACAACTTCTACTTACTGTTTTTCAGACAGACAGTTTCAGGTAGATGGGACCAGACGGGGGGAGGAGAAGCTGCTTGTGCTTATTCTCCATTCATTATCTTTTCAATAATCTTTTCATCCCCTTTCCTAAAGAAATTAAAACCTTCACAAAACACTGGCAAGGTAATTTTAGTTCCCTTAAGTGCATTTATTGGGATAAAATAAAATATTTCCACTGACAGCTATGCTAAAAAACAAAGAGATGGGTATAGAATCACAGCAGGGTTTTTTAGTAAATTGTATTAGGTATACAAAGTATAAATTAGGTTTAAAAAAATATGAAAAGAAAAAAAAAAAAGGTATTATTCCTATGTGTGGCAGCAACAGAACTGTTCAGCTTCCAGGATCCAGGTGAAGTTCTGAAGAGATGCCAGAGCTAGGCCGCTGGTGCATAATACCAGTAGAAATCCTTTCTTAGTTTTCCAGTCCTCTTTGTACAGCAATGATGCACAGGTCTAAACTCTGAGTAAGATGTGATTTCTTTCCAGTCTTAGGACAGTGCAGCGCAGACTGGGATCTGACTTGAACCCTGTTCCAGCACTGGCAGGAACGTTACCTGTCCCAGGGGCTCGCCAAAAGAGTTGGCAACACTGGAACAGCTCTGAAATGAGCTCAAAATCCGAGGGGAGAGAGGGATGCCTTTCCAGGTGCTAATTCCCACTTTTTCCAGTGCTCAGAAGTTGACATGAAAGTTGTGCACCAGCAGAGGGCATTACATGCCTCAGGAAAATGCAGATTGATCAACGCTTTGAAAGGAGGGGAAATTGTTCTTCCAGCCTTCTTAGGATACTGGGCATTAGATACAACGAATCTAGTTAACTAATAAAACTTAATACAAACCGGAATATCCCCACATAAGGTCTATCAGATATTTCTCAAATGCTCTTTTATCTCAATAGCTCATTTGTTGGGAAAAAAAAATAGTAAATTAATTCATTTTCACTTGTTTCACTTTAGGGGGAAACTAAACTGGTCGAACTTTCCCTCTGAACAGATGAATATGAGCAGAAATTATGAAGAGTACGTTCATTTTATAATCTGTTTATTTTATAGGTGTTGTGGTGTTTGATTCTTTTAATTTTCCTACTGCAGCCTTGATTTAGTGAGATACGTGTTTATGGGGATTTTGCTTTACTAGTACCAAGTATGATTGTATTTAATCAGCTGAAGAGCCAGTCTTTGGGATATCATTAAAGAGACATGGCACAGCTGAGAGTACAGTTGTTATTTAAAAATATATTAGAAAAACAAACCTTTCATGCTTTCATTTCACAAGTCTGCAGTCTTATGTAAGGATCCTCATAAAGAACTTTGCTTTTTTAATCACTAAATTTTTATCTATAAATTGAAATTTTCTATAAATCAAGTATAATTAACACAGTCATTAGAACTGAGAGACAACAACTGGAGAAAACACAAAGAAAGCTGCCTTTGTTGTAGACAACTGAATTAAAAAGTGTTAAGAATAATTAATTCAACCTAGAAGAAAAAAAAATGAAAACTTCTATATTTCTGAAAAGCATTAGAAACAAAGCTTGCTGAATAAACTAGGTAAAATAATACATTCCTTTGTAGAAAAATACTGAATTATCATTGAAGTTGTTGACAAAACTTTGTTATGTAAGAAAATAAAAATCTAAAGTGTAGGTAGATATTCAAATGGTAGGAATGAAAAGTAATTTCTTCAATTGTACACTTTTTTTTTTTACCCAAGGATGTAAAGAATACAGCAGCCAATGATCTTTCTATTACACAAAGCATTCTAGCTCTTCAAGTTTGTAGATGAGTATGTAACTTTAGATCTTAGAAGGTAAACATAATGTAATAATTTGTTTGTTTACAAGGCAGGGATGTGCAATGGCTTAAATCTGCTGCTTGGCTGTCACAAGTCCATTGATTCACAGGATATTATTACTGGGTAGGATCAGTGACTTGCCTGTTCATTCAGAGTAGTTTTGCTACCTTATTTGATTCCTGTCATAGCATAGGAATAACTTATAATCATGTGTAGATAAGAAATCTAACATTTGGAAATACAAAGTTTGTATTTGTGTCCAGTCCTAAAATGAAAATACTCTTTCCTCCTGCTTTGGTGGACCAGAGCAAAAACGTGTTTCCAATAAAAGGATAAATGCCTGGCAACATCTATACAAATGACACCCTGACACTGACAAAAGTCCTTGTCCTGCTCAGCCTAAAATGATTTTAACTTGAAGCATCATCTAGGCTGCTCTACAAACAGGAAGGAAGCAAAGGCTAATTGGTCTTGAAAGCAGCTGTCTGACAAGAGGAATTCATGAGAAACCACGGGGCAAGATTAATTCAGACTCTAAGGTTAGCAAGGACAATATTTAAGATGGAAAACTCTCTAATGAAAGCAAAAAAAGTGCTTTGAGTTTAAGCAGATGGATGTTTAGTGACTTCTACCCACAATGTCTGTAAGTCAGTGAACTAGAACCCAGAGTAAGGCCCATTTCTGAGCTATCAAAGGCAAGGAGACTGATCTCATGATTCAAAAAAGAATACCTTGAGCTTCATGTTGAAAGGAAGAGGTGGCAGAAAGCCTTAAAAATACTTTACATTTCCTATTGGCATTTGTGCTTTTTTTTTTGTCAACTGCATGTTGCAAACACCGTGTAACACTGGTGGCATGCAGAGGTGAATTAGCCTTGTGTCAGCAAAATTTCTGCAGAAATTATAAAGTATTGATGTGGTAAATTTTCAACCATAATAACCAGTAATAAACTTGCTGAAAAGTGATGCTCCTTAGCCCAAAGGCTGGTGTTCAAAAAATGTTCTGAATGGTTATTGATACTGCATCATTATCAGAGCTATGATTTATGAACATGCTGGGGGGGGTGGGGGTCTTTTAACACCATTTTTTCTTTTTAATAGGCAATAGAAAAGTCATCCTGGATTATAGCAAAGCCAAGACAAAAGAGAAATTTAGCCTAGCCCACATGGGGTAAAATATGTTGCCACTGTTGATGCCAAGAGGAACTGCAGGACAGTGGCAGCAGTCAGAGGGTAAAAAGAGGTGAGGGGAGTCACTAGCATGATCAAGGGAGAGAAGCCTCTGCATCAACTGGTAAACAAGCACTTTAATCATCTTTGCTACTTCATTAGCATTTGAACACTTCAGATTGAGATATGAAGGATGGTTTGAGCTCCCTTCTCTTTCATGCAGATCCTGGATAGCATTAAGCAAAACACCTCTCATCTGAATAATGAGGGTAAGAAGAATAACATTTCTCTATCTCAAAGGGCTGATTATAAGAATAAATGAGATGCTCAGATGTTATAATAATGCATCCCAGTAAATTAAAAGGAATTTTCAAAACAAACCAATCACATTTACATTATTTTTTTAGATATCTACAAGTCAAAACTCTCTTTTTGGCAATCACAAGCTGCTTGTATGTTAGCAAGGAATTTCTAGATGGTTAACCCCAGAAATGTGAAAAACACTTCAGGAAATCCTTCATCTAGTTGACAGCAGAAGAGATAAAGAGGAGGCTATTAAATTATTAAATGACCTCCACTACAACTTCTCACATGCAGTTTTGCAGCTGGAGAAGTGACTGCTAAGATGCTTAGTATGGTCTCTTCCAAATGTCTACAGTGAGGCTGGGGTTTGAGAAGTGATTATATAAAAATAGCACTTCCTACTCAGCAGCTCTGTTCTTGTGTGCTTTAGTGGGGGAAGAGAAAAAAGAAAAAAATCACTGCATGTCTTCACTGCTGAGCCACAGTATCTCTGGGGGAAGAAACTGCATTATCCTGCAGTTTATGCAACTTCATCAAAATCACCAATTTAAAGCTAGAGTGTACGTAAGCAAAACCCATCATTTCAAAATTGTGCCCTTTCAAATCAGACCTGCATAACCTCATTACCTTCTGCTGAATGGAAATGAATGTAATGAAAGGAAATAAACTCTTCAGACTGAAAAAAATTCACGACTGGATTTCCTCCAGCTTCCTATCATCACCCAAACTAATCAGGCTATTTCTCCCCCCAGGTGGAAAATGAAAAGAAAAGAGAGAGGTGATTATGATTCTTTTTTTTTTTTGTAAATATTTGGCAGGTAGTCTCAGAGCATGGGGCCCACATAAGTTTCAAGAGGTTAGATGAGGACTACAGAAGGCTAATAGTGTGATAACAGCTGCTAGCACAGGGATGGAAGTAATGCAAAAACCAGATTCATGCAGTTTGGCCAGCCTGTTGCCAGGGTTGTCAGACTCCTGAGTGATGGAACAGGCTTTGCCACTATATCAGCTGCTTCCAAAGGATTGATAGATCACAACAAATGATCCTCTTTCAGCCTTTCAAAAGAAGTCTTCATCAGTGTGATTCTTTATTTTTTTATTTTTATTTTTTTCCCAAGAAGTGAAGATGAGGAGGCTCTTGTAAAAAAGAAAAAAAAAATTCTTAACACTGGAAAATGCATAAAATTCATATTTAGTATCCATCTAGAGATTTGAAAGGATACTTTGATCATTCTTGCCAATTACATACCTGTTAGAGGCGAGTACATTTACATATTTAATATTCAGCTAATCTCCCCAAACTTCTTTGATCAAACAGACATGCCATTTATCCTCAAACGCTGTGCCAAAATCTCATCTCTAGATAGCCTAATGTGTGAAGTGATGAATTTGTTTCCAAGTCTTTTGCAGCATGCCTTCCATTTTTCACTTCAGATTAAAACACCTACCCTTTTAACAAGTGTATTGCCTCTCCTGAACACCATCTTTAACTATAAAAGAAATTGTACCAGAACGGTTCCCTTAGGGTTCTGCCTTTTGACATTTCTCTACTTGGAATAACTGCTGAGAAAGGAATCTAATGGCATTATGCTTGCAGACACAATCCTTCTCTAAAATGAACAGAAATGTCTACAAATTTCTCCTTCCTATATGTGACATGTTCTAGTGTGCCTTTATGGATACAGATCCTGAATGACCTTCATCAAGTCCCTGGAGCAGTGGAATGAGAAGCTTGACTAGCCCTCCAACTGTGAGTTCTGATTCCTGTGCTTATTGAAAATTGAAAGATTACTTCTTAAATTTGCAGGAAAGAAAGCCCACAGGTTCTGAACAGAAGTCAGTCCAGCAACAGAGGTTTTGCTAAAGATTCTGGACTGGATTTGTTACATTAGACATGATAAATCCCAATCAAAAGTAGGATTTCGGATCAAAAATCCCAAGCAACACCAAAGTTTGACATTCCTTTCCCCTTCTGTACCAAATTTCCTCTTAAACCCCTTCAAAAAAAACCTTTCCCAAAATGAAAATACACCTGAGAGTGTTTTCTCTGACAGAGGAAGAGATGCAAACACAGTAAGGTTTTCTTTTTTGAGTCCCACGAGAAGTATGTTTCCAGGTTCCTCCTTAGGAGCAAGTGGCCAAGGCTCTGCCAGCCTGCAGCTCTGGGCTCCACCCACCAGTGCTGTGCCCCAGTACTAGCATTCAGCACTGGGAGGAGGAACTGGTTTTCTACAGGTGTTTCCACGTTGTGAAATGCAACTCCACTGACTGACTTCACATGGACAGCAGAGCTAACTGACCTAGAACATGCAAAAGAGCCACTGAAGGAACGAGACATTTAATAAAATATTAATAATTATTACAATTCATATTGGAATGAATGTTCCTATATTTCATAATAAAATTATGAAACAGTAAAAATGCTGTTTCATAAAGTGTAGTAACCCTTTCATGCTCATCTATCACAGAAATATTTTGGAGGTTGCAAAGCCTTTTTCTCACCAGTGAATGGATCAGTAAACAGTAGAACTGACTACAAGGATACAAGTAATGTTACTACAAATTTACAAAGATAAAATTAAGTAACCTTCAGCGAGAAGGGTTTTTAGGGTTTTCTTTCTAAATCACTAGGTTTTTTTTTTCCTTTTGTCAGAAGACTTTGCAAAAATGGAGTGGGGTTTTTTTTGTTTTGTTTTGGTTTTTTTCTACCTGGGACAAATTTGTAGAAACAGATTTACTGAGAAGAATTCTGACACTTTCCTGGCAACTTGCAGTGATGCCTGCTGAAAGTAGCTAAATTTTGCTGTAGAAGAAATTTGCAAGAACTCATGAAAACAGATTTTGAACTCATCCAAATGTCATCCCAAAAAGACAAATCTAAACAGAAATGTCAGGATTGTAATTTTTTTACTCACTTGAGGAGTATGTGGCCTTCACAGATTAATATTGAAGTACTGCTTTTTCCACAGATAGACCACTGATTGTGTGATTGTGTGGCACGTCTCCCTGTTTTGCTCAACTCAAATAATCAGACACAAGCAAGTAAAAGAGGGTCCAGAGAAAAGCCAAGAGCTCTGCATATCATCAATTACAGATCACTTTGCCTTGGAAAAAATGGAAGGTTTTTAGTACAAAAGCAGCCAGAGGACAAGACCAGTAAGTCAGGTTCCCTAGAGCAGCATGAAACGTGTTCTGACATTTTTGAGTTTGTTTTGCTAAGCATTCCAGTCAAGAAGAGAAAGTCCACAAGTAATTTGCATCCAACAAAGCAGACTTTCAACTGGGTATACCTGACAAAACTCATCTTCAGTCCAATGCTTTTTATATCCCCTGTCTTGATAGTTCATCTCCTAAATCAAGTTTAGAAGCCTCTCATTTAAATTCTTCATGGGTATAACCTATTAAGAGGTGCTTCAGATGACAACTTAATAAAGGCTGATCTTGTGAAAACAGAACAGAACCAAATGACAAGAAATTAGAGTACTATTCTTGGTTTTCCTTATTTTTTTTTTCTAATTCTGAGAAATTTGTTTAACCTTGCTGTGATTCATTGTACTTTCTATAAAATAAGGATAATGATACATGACTATTCTACTGAGATCTGAGACAATAATTATCTTTACACTAGAAAGCTATGGGAATGAAAAGTATCATTAATTCACTGTTATTTAATCGTATTAAAATTATCCCTCAACCTCCATTAAAATATTTAGTATTAAATATTACAAGAACAGGCAGAAGTAATAAATGCCACAGTCCTTTTTTTTTCTCTATGGGTAGAGGTGTTTACTTATATGAATTGATTTGGCAGATCCAAGTCCTGTTTGAAGGAGGTAGAATTCCCATCAAATTAGTTTCACCAGTTTAGTTTAGGTTCTTCCCAGCTGTTTCGCAGTGTTTGAGGTCTGGGAGCTTCTGAGTTTTGCCAGCATTACAATGCTGCCCTAGTACATACCCTGTGAAGAAAAAGAATCTAAAAATAAGCTAAAGAAATCAAGCTCCTTGGTGTTAATGTCCCAGATGGGAGGAAAACAATAATAGGATGCTGACTAAACACAAATCTCTCTGCAGCTTTTTAATAAAGTTTCCTCAATACATTGCTGGCATAAATGGAATAATTCCATAAATGGAATAACTTTTTTTAAGTAGGAAACTTGTTTTATCTAATGTAGCACTGAAAGTTAGGAACAATTAGGAGCAGTGCACCATAACTCCCTCCTTCCTCAACCAGTGATTGTGTTTCTGAAAACAATGTTCACAAAACCAGGAGAGCCGTCAGCTGAGAAATTACTACATCAATATCATAAGGTCAGAAGCTATTTGATCTATTAAAAGGGAGCACTGTCATAGCTGAGCCACCCAGGTGAGATGCAGTAATAAAACTATATAATGACATTCCCAAATAACTCTATTATTAGGCAGAGGAAATAATGAAGGTACTTTGGGTGTTATTGACCTTTGCAGAAACAGTACCTTTGGGTGTTACTGACTCCATGTGACCATTGGAAAAACATTAAAAAGTCTTCAAGAATAACCCAAAAAATATTTAGAGGATGCTTAAAAAGCAACATTCAAGGAAGAAGTTTACCAGAGGGGGTTTAAAATATTTTTAGGTTTTATTTTTAGTTACATTTCTATTTAATAAGTGCCCTGGATTGGGTTTGGGTTAATTATCACCAGCAGCTGCTGGGCCAAGCATTTGGGAAGGGCCAAACCAGGATAAACAACTCAATCAGCTAATGGGGTGTTTGATATCATACTCAGCCATGTCCCTATATAATGGGAGGGCTGGCCCAGAATGTAGGTACCTGTTACTAGTTTGTTTTAGTGTGGCCAGACCAGGGAAAGTTGGCATCTCAGACACAGGTAAAGCCTTCCTGGTGTTTATTATTCACTTAATTAACATTTCATTAGCACTGGAGTTTTCCTCTTTCTTTGTGTTGTTTTATTAGACTCTATCTCAACACCTGGGGTCTCACCTTTTTTTTTCTTTTCTTCCTTCCCATCCCCTAGGAGGGGTGATGGAGGAGTGAGGAAAAACAGTAGGTGAGTGGCTATGGGATGTTTAGCTGCCAGTAGAGGTTGAATGAATCATTCTATGATTCTATGAATGATGTCAATAAGCTTTCACAGCTTCGGATAAAAAGGTAGGCATTGCAAGCTTGGTTGAAATTTTAGGAACTGGTTATAGCAGGTCAGATTTGCAGCCCAGCATGCTGGAAGGTTTACACTGTGTCTCACCAAGAAGGCAGTTGACATCATTCAAATGCTGGGTCTCTTTTTTTTATGTTTCCATGTCATTTCCTTTTGGTGAAATGAAGATTGTATTTCATTCTCTAGCTGTAAGTGTCTTCAGATGCTACAGTCCCTTGTAGCTCTGAGTCACAAATGATGTACTTATTATCTGGACTCTCAGTCTCTGATTGTGTTTTGATTCTCAGATTTGGATTGTGATGTATGGTGTCACTCTTCTACAACAGTTAAATTAGTTTTAAAAAAGCCATACAAACACTACAACCAAACAGTTTGTTTCTGTTTTATAAAGCTGATTAGCTTGTGATAAAATAAATTAATTCTCATTTTTGTAAGCAGTCAGTGAATGAATTAAATGAAGGTTCTGTGTGACTCGCTCTTGCATTTAATTACCAGAATAAAGAAATACTGTTATCTTCTGAAATGATCCTTCCTAGCTGCAGGCTAGAAAAGCAGAATAAAGGAAGGTAATACATTGACTTTATTAATGTCAGTGATAGTAAAGATAGTACCACATGAAAGGCCATGAAAAAAAGCCTCCAGGTCCCTAGGCTAGATGAACCTGCAACAGCAGCATACCCACGTGACACAAGGAGCTGCAGCCAAACTGACAGTCAAGGTCTAAAGGGCTAAGAAGTTCTAAGTAAGAAATTTCACATAAATTTTCAGGATCTGACAGAAAGCTGGATTGAACAATGTTTAAAGATGCTTCTGTGTCATAGAGAAGAAAAAATCCTAATCTAGAATCCAAGAAAGTGTGTCATTTGTATAATTATTCAGAACAACTCTTACATGTCTAGGATACATCTTTCATTGTGGCTTTCAAAAACCAGTTCCTAGTAAACTAGTCTTGAAAATTAAATGATTCTATTCTCTCCTTGTCACAGCTGAGGTTCAGTAAATGGCTTCAATTCCTTTTTCTTTTATATTTCTAAGTATTCCTCTAAAGGTTCCGGAAACTCTTGAAAGGTAGAAGACTATCATAAAATATATGAAGAGCTTATGCAGTAGCTTTCACATCATTTCTTTTTACTGTTACAAGATGTGTATGAATGGAGTGTGCCTTAATACTCTTAGTTGTGGGGGTCTTCCTGTTTTGTATCTCTATTTTTTTATTATTTTTTTTTCTGGGCTTCAGCAAAGCCTGGCTGCTCATGGCCAGCTTCTTGTCTAGCTTCTTGTCTTCTAGGCTTGATAAGTTGAAAAGCTCCATATGAAGGCTAAGTGCACCAGCAGGCTGTGGTGATCCTAATAAACCCCAACTGGGACCTCCACTCCCTGCCCATGGCTCCAGAGGATCCATTTGACCTCTGGCTGCTGTGTGTTGTAGCTGTACCTACCACCCCCATCTCTGCATTGTTCAGGGTTCCTGGATTTACTTCAGAGCTGGCTTGTTGCCTCAGCCTTGTGATCTTTGGACTGTTCAGGGGATCTGGGGCTGGTACCACCCTCCTTTGCTTATCCAGCTTGGGAGCAATTGGACTGTGCCCTGGCAAGGAGGACACTGCTCATCCTCTGCTGGGATCCTCTTGGCTGCTGCTTTGCCTTTAGCCTTGGAGTCCTGCTCTTGCTGCTCCCTGGTACTCAATGGCACCTGAGACCATCCAGCACACCATATAAATAGGTGGCTGTGGAGGAGCCTGAGTTTACTCCTCTATCAGCATATTTAATTTACAAGATTTGCCTCTGGTATCTTTTTTTCCCCCTCCTTTTTCTCCTTCAGCTGCTCTTGACTTTCAGAACCTTCCCAAAATGTGCTAGTGATGCTTCCTCTACGATGCAGATAGCAGGGTCTAGCTGTGCTCCAATCTATAGGGCTTTGTACAGCAACAGCTGAGGGCAGAAAATATCTTGCAGTTAGTGCTAGTGGAAACAGCTGCAGAAGTGGCCAAATAGAGGTTCATGAAGTCTAAAAGGAAAAGAAAAGAAATAATCAGATGTTAAGCTTTGTTCTGCACTATTCTCTTTGGCTGCTTTCTGCAACCTTCTGGAATTTCTTAGATCCCAGTTTCATGCTGTATCTCTTTCATCTCTCTCTTCTTCTCATCCTTTCTTTCCTGCCTTGTCTTTCTATCCAGCTTCTTTCCTTCACTTAGTCTTTTCCTACCTATCTTTACACACCATGAAGTTATAAAACTAACTCCATGCTTGCCACTGTCATACAGTTCACTCATATGCATGCTGTTCCATGCAGCCATGTTCTATTAATGAATTTCAGTGGCTAATGCCTCCATGAACTGCCAAATATTTGATATTTCTTTCGCTTAGTAGAAAATTGAGCTAACATAATATTTACCTTTCTCACCATTGCTCCAAGAGCTGTAGGAATAAAACAGGAGACAATTGAGGTCATTTAATTTCTTCTCCTGTATACCTAATGGTGTGGTGTACAACCATGGATGAGGGATTCTAGGAAACTAATTAATTGGCTGAGAACAAATCTGTTCCACAGATCCTTTACATCTCTCCTAACAATCCAGTTATTTACAAAATAATGTTCTTCTCAGACACTGTTATGAAGTTTCACTTTTACTGCCCCAGCCATCTGCACATATATCAAAGACTTAATAATAGTCGGTTACATCATCCAATAAGCAAAAATAAGTTTAAAAAAAAAAAGGTGTAAAACCTCTGCCAAAATTGAGAAAAATATCCATTGTTTTTTTGGAAGCATCAAGAGTTTGGAGGAGGCTAAAAAAAAAGATTATATTCAGTCAAGATTTTTAAAGAGCAATCTGCATATTGAATATTCAACACAAATCTTTTGGTATGTCTGTTGGATCTGATGTATTCTCTGTTTATTATTAAAATAAAGCTAGAATATTATATCCTAATAACTTTAAAAAATATCATGTTAACTTGAATCATTTCTATACAAGAAATGATTGTTTCCTTGTCTTTTTGGTAGTCTGTTGGTAAAGGATGGGTTTATATAGTCCAAAAGACTAAATTAATGTCTATCACAACTCAATCCTATTGATTAAGAGATTAAAATTATCTTAAAAATATAATTTAAAGTTAGTCTTCTTACTTTGCCAAAAATATTCAGTGTGTTAGAAACTGAGCTAGAGGCATCTGGATTTTGGACATATTACAATATGTAGATAGCTTTCCTCATCTTTCCTTCTTAAAGAGAAAACCTGAATGCAAGAAACAGATACCTAATAGTTTGTCACTTTAAATGGTTGGTCTTAAAAGCCTCTGAAATGATTGCAAGTAGACCAGCTGACTATCAGTAAGACTGCTAATGATAGCACATTAGCAGCTCACATGAAGAGAGGCTCTGCAAGTTAAATGTAAATTCACATAAATTACATATTGTTTCATGTTTGATTGGCAAAATCAGGCAAAATTCTCAACATCTATTAATTTCAGAATTCTTTTTGCTATTATTTAAGATACACAATACAGTAACTTTCTTTCAATGTGACATTGAAAGGGAAACTCAGAGACCCTTTGGCTTCAAACTATTAGTCATGGTGGCATTTAATTTTTCTCAGTTCAAAGAACTGTGATGCTTCTAAAAAAAATAGGATTATAAATTTAGCAAAGCACCCTATTGATTTAAGAAAAAGATGACATAGTGTCTATTGTTGACTCACTGTCAGCTACAGCCAGAGACAAATCAACATATTTCCATGGAGAGTGTCTCGTGCTTGCAGCTCACAATCAATGAGTAGGACAGAGGTGGCAATATATGACACTTTCTGCTGACTCATTCATTTTGTATCCTAATATACCTCTGAGACAAGTTAGAAATGGTTGAAAGCAGAAAGAGTGAAGGAAGACTTCTCTTTTCACATCATGGGTTATGGAAAAGCAATGAAAGTAGGTATCCATAAACTTTTGAAAGAGAAGAATGGCTTAATATACCCTATTATTTCTAAAATATCATTAGAGTTTATTAGATTATGTACACACATGAAATCTAAAAAATGAACACTTGTCTCAGC
Organism: Corythornis vintsioides; assembly: GCA_025447755.1. Lineage (NCBI taxonomy): Eukaryota > Metazoa > Chordata > Aves > Coraciiformes > Alcedinidae > Corythornis > Corythornis vintsioides. The sequence goes on from JAOEGS010019949.1 coordinate 30,480, forward strand.
ATCAAATTCTCATTTCTGTAAGATTTGATTGCATGACTAAACGTTCTCATATGCCAACCATTATGTTTACGAACAACATTTAGTTTAACACTTTCTAGTGACTACAGGCCACTGGAACCCTTCCAATGTTATGATCTCAAGCTTGCTCTTAACAGAAGAAAAAAACCATGAAGGGACAAGCAGTAAATTTGCAAATTAATCTGAAGCAGGCCAGGCAGGTGATCAGCAGAGACACAGCCTTGAGACCAATGCCTATTGCCACCAATTCAATTTGCTTTTTTCATTTCAATCAGTTTCACCTTTAAGTTAATATATTTTTGTTTTTCTAGCATGTGCTTTCAGTGTTTTTAAAATGTGAACTGAGCATAGTTTATGTTCAGACAGCTAAAATGATGCTTCTGGCTCTGTGCCACTGTTTGCTTGTGGCTCAGAGTGGCCACTTCATGAGGCCTGGGATTGCTCACACTGTCCTGGCAGAGGATTTCACAGCAGGGTAAAAAAAAAAAAGCCTCCTGCACTCTCCTAAGCAGATGTGTGCACAGCATTTCTGGCAGTTATCACTCCCATCCCTGCTTACTCAGGGCAACAGAAGATGTTTCTGCTGCTACTGTATCAGATTTCTTCTGATAAAGCACTTAAGAGTTGTGATCATTTAAATGGGGCACTTAAAGGTGAGATGCAAAAGAAAGGGTACAGGCATCCCAAATAAATGTATGAGACTCAAACCCCAACACATTTTATTTGGGATGGATTCTGTGTTCTTCAGAGGAGTAGGATTGTGATCTGCAGCATGTGGAACACTGTTCCATTGCTTAATGTAATATAAGGCTCAGAAAAGTGTATTTCAAAATCTCCAGCAATGAAAAAAATATTCTAAAAATGTTAAATGCCTTAAGCAGGGCTGCAACACAAACTGCCCCTCTGGAGGGGGCAGGCGAAGGACAGGGTGTGCAGTTCTAAAAGGAATGTGGCAAGGAAGTCTTGCAAAGAGCAGCAGGAATACTCTAAGAAATAACATGGCATGGAGGAAATGTTTAATCCTTTTCAAGATGCCTTTTTTCAATCCACTAGCTCTGGAGCTTTTGGGAAACTTTCTCCTGCCCCAAAGCTTGATCAGCATACAACCACTTTTACCTGAGAAAGGAATGCTGGGTTTGTTTACCCAAATTACAGGTTAGCAAGGCCAAAGATGCAGCCTTACCAGAGCTTCCACGTGTAGACCTTCCCAGTCTTACAGACAAAAATCTTCCAAGTCTAACATGTCAAAACACCACCATACAAATGTGACTAAACTACTTCTAGAGCCAGGCCACACCTGAAAGAAACAGTTGTGCAGCCAGTTTCAGAAGGCCACATCAACAGCCTACAGAGCCAGCTTGATGTTTTGCTGTTCCTCCTAACTGGGAGATACAATATGGAATGTGCCTGTGCAGACCAGTCTATTCCAGCTTAACCTTCAGTGGGCTGGTGCTGCAGGTTCAACAGAACAGCCTCAGCTTGGGTTTGGCACTTTCTAGGGGCTGATCCAGTTTTCTTCCTGGGAAATTAAATACTGGTTACTATAAATCTATGGACAGGGCATGAGCTGAAATGATTCTGTGATTCTATGATGGTTGTTGGTGGACAGAGGAGAGCCACAGAATGTGCACTCCAATTTCCAACAGGAAATTATTGGTTTTGAAATGTTAGTAAGCTATAAATGTTTCCTAAAAAGGCTTTTATTCATTTACCAAAATGGCATGTAACAGAGTATCAGGACAAAGCATCAAAAGAACAAATAAAGCTGAAATATTCAGAGATGGCAAAAAAGCTCCAAACTTTTACTGAATAATTAAGTTCTGGGAGCAAATTAGCCTACACCACCCCTTGTTTTAGGAGGGTGAAAGGATGTTCACTGTGCTTTAATTAAGTGCTTTACATAGGTTTTGACCTCAGCTAATTTACATAGTGCTTTGGTGGGCCTGTCACATAAAACTTAAGCTGAAATGTTTCTTGATAGTATTAACTTACACTCCAATGAAAAGAAAGGTTGCCCAAAGTATGAACATCTCACATTTAAACTACTGTGACAATAAATATCTTTCACATCAAGGTGCAGAAGTTACTGCAAGAGAAAATCTGTACCTTGCTTCTGGTTTGACAGGAGATAGAACAGACTGGGGAATCATATATGCTTGAGTAGGTTTTTCTGCTAGACTTTAGTGCTGAAGTATCTTTCCAGTTCTGAGAGAAGATGGCAGAATGACCTTATTAAGTGTCTGTCCATGTCTGCTGTAAATGGAAAAAAACCCAAACCCAACAGTATCAGTTCAACTATAACGTGGTAATTTACCAAGAAAAAGCTATCTTAAAATTTATGTTCAAATTAAATGAGCAAAATATGGCCATAATTTCTGTCCTGAGTAAATAGTGATTAACTGCCCTTTGACAGGTAATGAGTATGTGTTTAACATGTGCAAGAAAATCCAGACTGTGATGGAAAGAGAATAAATCAAACCCGGGAAAGTCTCAAAGATCCAAAAGGCAGTGAATTATAGATAATTACTACATCCATGTGAAAATTCTTTATAGCAAAAACACTCAATACTCACTAAGAGTAAAAATCATTTGTTTACTACCTGAAGGCCAGGCATTTTTCCATGTAAAAATTGAATGTATTTGTTTCTCCTCTCTTCCATTTTTCTCATCAAAGAGACATCAGTCACAGCAGCACCAGAATGTCAAACTGTAGGACTGTTTGAATTCCTCAGTCCAACTAACAAAAGACAGAATTATTTCTCCCTCATAGCCTAGCACAAACTCTCACCCTTACATTGCCAATTATCTTCACCTCATCTGTTGCCATCTACAACCATTGTGTTATTAGCTAATTCTGCCCCCCAACAGAGTAATACTCCTGGCCTCTTACCAACTAAATTTTGTGTACTTATTTTCTCTGGCCTTTTACTTAGAAATCCTGTTCCACCAGTACTCAAATTTTGGCTAGAGCTCAAATCTTTATGCCTTTCAGCTGCACTTTGCAAAGCTCTCAATGTGTAAACTGCTCCAGATTACATTCTCATCATAAATGTCACCAAATTACCTATTCTTTTATTGTAACATCCACTCTAGATCTTCAGGTTTTCATACCCAGTAGCCTGAAACCCATAAACCTTTTGCCTGATTATTTGGTGAATAGGAACTTGCTGTTCCACAAGTGTGAACACAACCCATTTTATGATACGGATCTCTGGTGTTTCTCATTCCTCAATGGAAGACTGATTAGCCAAGCTGATGCAAGTCCTCACGCCTGGGTACATTTCACTCCTCCAAACACCAGAAGCAGCCTATTTTCCTTGCTCCCTGACTCCACAAATCTCACTCCTCCAGCCTCCTCTGAAACCAAACACGAGAACTTTGGAAGTCTCACTTGAGGCCATGACTCAGAATGACCCCATTCTTTCCATCACTGTGGGCTTCACCAGCCTGCACATGGGCCCCAGGCTGTCTTGACCTCCACTTACTCTTGTCTATTCCCTTCCACAGTGCATTTTTTTTTTCCCCTGTGATCTCTCCTCCTCCATGTAGTTTTTTGAGCTATCTCATCTTTCAGAGCAACAGCACCATGAAGTCCCTTCTCTCAGAGGGGGAATGTGCCACTTGCTGTCTCCCCTTATGATAGCCCCTAACTGAAGGGGGATCTCAGGACGCACTGGCTTCTGCCATTTCCTCTGCTTGTTGGAGAAAGGCAAAAAACTGTCATAAAACCAGGAGGTCCGGTGAAGGCAGAGCCATTTTGGGCAGGTATATTGCACGTTATTTAAAAAATTAAAAAAATAAAGGTGTGTGTGTGTGGTGCCCTGCGGAGCTGCGCGGCCCCTTCACCCTCCAGCGTTACTTCTGCTGTTCCCCACACAGGGAAGGGCCCAGGCCCCGGCCTGTCCCTGCATAGGAACCCAGGCCTGATCTCCATCCAGAGCTCATGGGGGGCTGCCTGCCACGGGCGAACGGGACACAACGGTGGAGGGACACACATGGGTGGAGGACACGTACACGGGTGGGGACACACTGGCGGCCCGGCCCAGCCCCGCGAAAGTGGGGGTCCAGCCTGGCGAGGGTGCGCGCTACGACCGAGGACAACGGATTCCCACGTCCCCGGGCGACTGGTGACGAGCGCCGTGAGCGACGGCTTCCCATTGGCTGCCGAGCGGGCAAAGCGCGGCCAATCACGGCTCAAAACGGAGCGGCTTCTCCTTTCGCCCCTCCCCTTTTTCCGGCCGCCCCCGTGGCGCGGAGGGGGTTTGGCCGCCTGCGGAGGCAGGGTCACGTGACCTTGTGTTTACATCCTCTCAGCTGTTGGGGCTCCTCCTCCCCGCCCCGTCTCTTGAACCGACACAACCGGCGGCGGTGACCTGCGGACCCCTCCGACGTGCTGCCCGGGGGAGGGGAACGCCGGCGTTTACGTCGCCCTCTGCTTAGCGCCGGCTTTTCCCTTTCTCTCGGCCATTGCTCCCGCCCGGACCACCGGAGCTTTCTCCAACCTGCATTTCCCCGCCACCCCCCCGGGGCGGGTCTCCTCCGCGCACCGTCCAGGACCCGCTGCAGAACGGGTGAGTGTCTAGCTCTAGGCGGGAGGGGGAAGGGGACGGGACGGGGACGGAGCCCGCGGAGCGGGCCGGGCAGAACTGAGCTCCCCAGCTGCGCTGTGAAGCGTGGAGGTGTCTGCCGAGCAGCCGGGTCGGTGAGTTGAGCTGGGAGAGGGAGCGCGACCCACCCCATCCTACACCCCTCCGCCCCGCGCCCTCCGCTCGCCTCTCTGGGCGCTCCGGTTCCCATTGTCCGTCGGCCCCGCACGCAGGCGCGCACCCTCCTGAGGCGGGGAGGGCGGTCAGGGGGGGAAGGTTGTTTTCGCGCGGCCGGGACGGGCGAGGGCTTGTTGCCACCCGCCTTTGCGGGGTGGGGAGGGCCGGGACGAGGGAGCGTGTGCGTTCACCCCCGGCAGCCCGTTCTCCCCTCCTCCGCCTTCCGCGTCCTTTCGCCGCCTGCGTAATAAATAATCTGTGGCCCAGAAAGGAGCAGAGGTGCTGGCGGGTGCTTGGTGTGGCTGCCGTGGGCCCGAGGCAGGTGTGAGGGGACGGGGGTGGGAGAAACGACAAAAGAGGAGGCTCCAGCCTTGAGATCTGCGGCTCCGCGCCCTGCCTCCTCCCCCTGACGACTGGGCTTAGGTTGGTAGGTTGTTGGGGTTTTTTTTGTTGTTTTTGTTTTTTTTTTTTCTTGCCTTTGAGGAAATGCGGTGAGAACGGGAGCTTACAGTTTTGTTTTGGTCGTTTGGGGTTTTTTTTTGTTTTTTTTTTTGTTTTTTGTTTTTTTGTCCGTCCTGAGTCCTTTTAACCTCAAAGTCTGGCGGGGGCTGCGTATTCCAGGCCTGAGGCATTCTGAGGGAGCGCCGACAACGTTGTGTTTTGTTTCAAGAAAAAAAAACAAACAACCCTCTGGGCTCAGGAAAGGTATTTCCCCTTTCGAAAGAGGAGGTGGCGCGGCAGCAGCCGGGGAAAAAAAAAAGACTTTGTTTACACTGATAAAAAGTGTGTCAACGGCACCTGGCTTCGCTTGTCGCCCCGCAAGCCGCGGTGGGTCCGGCGGCGGTTGGAGCGGGTGCCCCGGTTCTGGCGGCAGCGGGAGCTGCCTCTGCACCCCCCCCCCCCCTCCAGCTTCGCCATCAACGCGCATTCGGTCTCTGTTTACATTGTGGGCTCTTGTTTTGGCTGCGAGCAGCGTAAGGGGAGGAGCAGGAATCGGCTCCGGGGCAGCCACCTCCTACCCTCCCTGTTTTCTTTTTTGTTATCGGTTCTGGGGAAGTGTCCCGGGGTCACGTCTGCCTGTCGCTGAGCTGCGGTCTGCGGTTAATGCGATTCCTCTTCGGCCCGAAAGCTCGGGCCGCCTTCCTCTGTTCATCTGCAGGTCTCTCTCTCCTCCCCCCTGCCCGGGCAGTTGTCAGTGAAGTTGGAGGAAGGGGAAGGGAGGGCGGAGGGGGAAGGAATCTTGGCATTTATTTGATACGCAGTCAGCAGCCTGGGCCTGCTTTGTACGGCCCTGTCGCCTTTGACAGCTAAAGGGAAAAAAGAAAAACCTCCTATGGGGGAAGGGTGTGTGTGGTTTTCATTTTTTCTTGATGGAAGTCGAAGGAGAACATCTTTAGGGTTTTGTCTGCATGAGAGAAGAGGTGGAAGTGTTGAGCTGCTGCAGTGTGTGAGAATACTCGTGTCCTTGCAGTACTTAGAGTGCTTACGTAGCTACTGTTCTCCCAGTTGTTTTTTTACTCCTGTCAAGTAAAAGTCAAGCACGGTTGAACTGCAGACTGTAGCAGTAAGGTGTCTGATGGCAAGGAGCAGGAAACTTTGAGACACACATGAAAAGAGATGCAGGTAGTCAACCCATGGGTGAGTTAATGAAGGTAGCTGATCCCTCCCGACTCTATGCCCTCTCTATTAAATGCTTCTAACATGTATAACATCTAATGCCTGAAGTTTATAAATGAGTGTGTTGTGGGAGTGCTCTGTAACCATAACTCCTTATTTTTGCAAATGAATCCTAATGTGTGTAATGCATTCCCACATTCCTGGGACCCTTTACCTTACTCTGGGCAAACCATCTCTGGAAGGAATGAGGCTTGCATAAATGGAGCTGTTGTCTTCTGCAGAGCTCCTGCCCAATTTGTTGGGAAAGCTTGATTTTTGATGTGTAGGTGGACAAAAGTGTGAAAGATTTATTGGTATTTTAACTGACTCTGGGTGAATAAATACAATATAATGATAGGAATGTAAGAAGTACGTGAGTGAGGTCAGAGAGCCACAATGAGGCTTTGGAAATGGACACTTAGCCAGATGTTCTTGACAGCAGTCACTGCCCCTCAGAAATGCAAGGAAAAACAATTGAATGTTGTTGGGAGGCCTGCAGTGAGGAGAATGTCACGAAACCACAGAAGCAGGAAAAAGTATGTAATATTGGACAGTTGAATGTTACCACTGAATCTGTGCAGGATTAGGTTCCTTCTCTGCATAATCTCCGATCTTCACTCCAGAATTCCTGTAAAAAATCTTCCTGCCTCTCCTGATTACCCTTTCCTCTACCCAGTCTCAGCCTTCATGTTGTGACTTGCTCTAGGTACTTGACCAGCCAGTTTCAATTTTGGAGTACTCCATGAATTTGTCAAGTCTTGCCATTTTTACAGTTCTGATCTTGGCGGATTGGTGATTTTTATTGTTCAGTCTTCTTTTTGCCTGTCAGTGACTGCCCTAAGCTGCAGCAGCTCCTTTTTGAGAGGCTCCTGCCTAATAAGAGGCTAAGAATAGGACTTGACTGCCAGACAAGTGTTGTGGCTTTCTGTGCCGGACCATACCAGAGCAGTCACTTGGTTGTGTGTGTGCATGTACACTGTGTGGTTGCTTTGAGATAGGGTGTGTTTTGAAGCTAAAGGTAGGCTTAGACATGTTACTGGTGCTGATGGAAGTCTCTAAAGGGTGCCTGGCCTGTAACTTTTAGTCAGACTTGAAATAAGAAACAGTAATACAGATCAGTTTGTTGCTCCTACTGCAAGACATTAGTAATAAAAGTTGGTTTATTTGGGTGGGGTTTTTTTTCCCCAAAGATGTTCCCAAAACTCCATATAAGAAAGACAGTTTTTCTGTGCAGTACTCTAGAAAGGCTTATACCAGGAGTTTTAAGAGTTTCTCAAAACAAATATATTAAAACCAATTCTAAAATAGGCAATATGGAAATGCTCATCCCAGTCTGCAGTGCATGTTGGGAAGCACCTGGGAATACAGTCATTGTCTTGTGGTGGTGAGAAGTGTCTTTGCAGGTACCTGTTAATTTCCTACTTTGTTCCCACTTTGAGCAGGAATGTCAGAGATCTGCTGGTTTATTCTGATTATTAATTAGTTCTTTGGCTAAGAAGTATCTTGAAGTCTATAGCACTTGAGCATTCTTCAATGCAAACATCATTGTATATTATCTCATTTATTTTACCTACTTAGAATATAAATTCTGAATATAGATTCCTCAAAGCAAAAGTGTGAAAAATATATGTGCCATCTTGTTTTGCAGAAGAATAATTAGGTTTGTGACTGACCTAAAGGCACTCTAGGAATCTTCCAGTAGGATCAGAGATTGATCTGTATGCTTCAGTTCTCCAAACAACAAGGGTGATTTATTTTACTTCAATTTTTTTTTGTTTTGTTTTAATGGAGGATTCTTTTCATCTATCTGCTTTGTAGAAATTTGATTACACTTCTTCCTTTTATGGAGTTCTAGGGAGTAAGAGTAAAATAATTTATATCAAATATTATGGGTGTAATTACACTAAAACATCAGGAAATAACTATGGTGCTCCAGTTTCTTTGGGGCTGATTTGTGTGCGCTGGATGTTAATGAGAGACTTCAGGCCTGCTTAATGCAACCCTTAAAGGAGTTTCTGCTGTGTTGTGTAGGAAATTTTGGGCTGGGCTTCTGGCCCTTGAAGAAAGGATGGAATTGGTAGCAGCTTAGAATACTATCATTTTTTTGCAGGACTGAAAGATTAGCTGGCTGCTGTCCAGCACAGTGGTGTTAGTCCTGTCCTTTTTGTCCAGGATCAGGATGCCAATTTCATGTTTCAGAGTTACTGTTGCTACTGCAAAATTGGCAGGGATGTTCACTAATCCCAGGGAGCTTGGAATCCTGATGAATATATGGCTGTGCATTTGTGGTAAGGCATTTCTGATCAGAAGCCTTGAGAGTAAGAAGGGAAAAGTAAACTATGCAGATGCCTTGAAAAGTGGCAGTTAGTCTAAGAAACCTATTTCTGAGAGCAAGAAGTATTGGAAGTTGTGTCTGGAGAGCAGCTGTGGTGTCCATCACTTGCACCTTGTGACTGTAATTGGTATGCAAGTTATTTCTCTGGAAATTTTGGCAGTCCTTTACGTTGAAGCACAAAAATACCTCGTGTCCTTCGTTGTGAGGAGAAAGCATTGCTTTAGAAGTCATCATAGAGCAGTTTAATAAAAGAAAGTTAAATCCCCAAACCCTAAAGCCCTAAAATAGTTGAGAGGTGACATCAGGAGTCACCATGGTAACTCATGCTACAGATTCTGATGTGTTCTCCTGTGGGGGAGTTCTAGAGTGGGGAGGTGACTGTGGAGCAGGAATAAACTGCTCCTCTGGTTAGAGGGCTGTTTTGTGGCAGAAAAAAACTTGGAGCCCTCTGTTTAGAAAATGCATTTCATGAAGGCTAATTTTGGAGTTGTGGCTTTGTTTTTGTATAGTGTTTAGGGAAGAAAGGAGGTAAAGTTCCAGTTTGTTGCAAGTGCAGAACATTGAGCTCTGAGTTGCATGTAGTTTGGAGATTGAAGTTTCTGCAAGTGTTAAGGTGACATAAAATGCTGAGGCTTAGAATTTCTCTCAAATATTGCATTTCAGTCCAGATTTTCTCAAAGTAGCACTTGCTCAGTATAGAGTTGCAAAACAAATGCTGAATTTGAATTTGCAGTGTTTCTAGGATGTAGAAGGCAACAAATGGAATTAATGTTTAAAAACTTGTTTGAGGAAACAATTCAGAACTTGCCAATAAAAACTTAAATTAGGTTTACAAACTAATAATAGTCATAGAGCAAATGGCTTGATAGCAACGTGTGGTGTTGGGAATTTTGTGTGGACACTTCCATGAAGGTGTTGAAGGGCATCTGAGTTGCAAGCATGGAGCTGTTGAATTGGAGATAGTTTTACATTCCTCTGAAGCTGCTAAAAAAAAAAAAAAAAAAAAAAGCAGGATAAATCTAAGTAGAGGTGGCTTAGGAGTTAAGGGACAGTCCTTGTCTTGGTGACATGAATGCTTTACTGGTTGTTGTGGAATGCTCTACTGGAGACTGTGTGTGTTCAGAGGCACACACAGAATACAAGCACAACTAACTAGCAGTGAATGTGAACAGGATCTCTGTCCTGAGAGTTCAGAACCTGATGGGGCCAGGTCTTGTTGGAAGTCAGTGTGTCTCCAGGATTGTTCTCTTGGTCTCTGTTCTCATTAATCTTTTGGGCCACGATGCATTAACTTTTTATCTGGTTGCTTCTCCAGCCCCAACTGTTGTGTTCCTTACCAAGGACACATCCCTAAGCTTTATGTGGTTTGTTTTCTGTCAAGGAGTCTTTAACTTTCACAACAGCAGCTCTTCTTACTGCTGGGGAAACAAGGGCAGGATGTGGGCAGAATTGTTTTCAGTTAACACTGATTGTTACCATATCATAGGCCAAGTTACATAGAGTTGGTGTGAGCACCTAAAATAGCGATAGAGGCCTGTGCTTAAGCACCCGAGTCACAGTGCAAGTATCAAAGACCTGCTGTCACTACTACCAAATGTTTTCTTTGCACAGTTTCTAAATAGACAATGCTTATTAAAGCTGTCAGTAATGATTATTTCTTTTTTTTTTTAATATTTGGCTTGTTAAAGTCTTAAATGGTAGGTGTTAATTCTAACAGATTAAGCAACCTTGAAAACTATTTTGAGGATGAATAGTGACATCTTTGTGGTACTGTTCCACCAGGAGGCATTTAACTGGAAGTTGTGTTTTTTTTTTCTTTATTTCCAGCTGGTGTCTACAAATGTTTTTCTAGATTTAGTGGTAGAAGTTGCAGTCAAGTCAGTTTTTGTACAATAGTAGTGAGAGACAGTATGCTCTAATACAGTAGACAAAAAATGCATGCACTGCTGAATGTAATTATTCAAAGCATGTATATTGGTACTGTCCTTCAAGCAGAACAAAGAGCATTTGCTGTCAGTGCCTGCTGGCCTCAGAAGTGAGAAGGAACTGTTCCAAAGAGAGCATCTCAGAGATGCCATGTCTTAATTATTCATATTATTTTTTAAAAAGACAAAAAAAGCTGCTTCTCTTAAAAGAGATCCCTGCATCAATGTATGAATTCCATAAGTGAAGTGATCAAGTCCCTGGGAGTGTTTATGGGAATAGCTAGTGAATCCCATCCAGAAGTTGGGATGCCTGTGGTGTCCCAGTCCCAGATGAAAGGCTTGATTCCTATAAATGGTTGTTTTAATATTGAAAGAGGAATTAGGACCATGTGGTTGGGAGAAAATGTGAAGTGGTTACTATTCTGAGAATTTATTTGTGTTATTTCTGTAGCAAATGTTTTCAGCAGTAATTCCTGAATATCCATGTGGTTTTCTAGACAAATATTTGAAAGGAAAAGCCAAGCCAGTCAGGAACATTGTGCTATATAATTGCCTATGTATTAAAGAGAAGAAAGTTGGAGCTGCTATCCTGGCTACAATATTTTCAACATGTAAGTTAGCATTGCTGAAAGAATGAGCTCAGAAGTGCATTAAAGCAGATGCTTAATTTCATCAAACTAAGCAAAATGCTATTTTTCCTGCAGTACTAATAATTTGAAATCATCATGAATGCTGTATTTCTACTGGGACATCAGTTTGCCTTTAAAGGATTTGATTTCCATCTGAAAATCTTTGCCTGAGACTCATGAAGTTCTTGTTTACTCTTCCTTTTATCATTGGATTCTGGCAGGTGGGGTTTTGCTGGCTCTTCTGCTGCTTGGGCATGTGACTGCTGTTTGTTTGCAAAAGTCTCCCCTTTACCCTTCTGAGAATGAACTGTGGGTTTGTTTCCATGCAGCGTAGCCACCTGCTGCCCAGTTTCTTATGCTTTGCCCTGTATCTCCTTCAGGAAACTCTAAATTTGACATTATTGCAGTTCGGAGGTCAGTGAAATTGAAAGGACATAGAAAAGTTGAGTTGCACGCAGAGCTGCTTTAATTTCTGCTGAGCTGACAGTTGCAACATTGTAAATCCCATAGGCCTTAGGCTCTGCTTATTCAGTTAATTATGCATTCATTATGACTAAGACTCATTACTATTGAGTTTCCTGAGATTCTGGGATCTTTTCCGGAGTAATTCAGCTGTCACAAAAAGGGTAAGATTTGACTTCTCCATTCTGGGATGCTCTGGATAAACTGGAGTTGCTCATGATACAATTTACAGCAGGTTATGTGTCTGTAGCAGCCTCTTGTGTTATATCTGTAAACTACACTTCTCTCAGGTGAAAACCCTGACTGCAAAAGCTGATAAGGATGTGGGTGAAGCAGCACTTATGCTGTGGAAGTGTACAGCTGCTTTATAAGCAAGGATACAAGGTTCTCAACTTCAATTTCTTGATGAAATATTTGTTAGAATATCTTGAAATAGTCTCCAGAGCTTTCCCAGGTGCTCTAGATCCTTTCCAGACCACATCTGCTGCTGTTTGGACTGTAAGTAAATCATAACTTTGGAGCTGTGTTTGCAGTAGTGCTTGATTCATCCTTGGAGACAAAACAACAGCACAGAAACATTTCAAGTTAAAAGTGTTTATGTATTTTAATTTTGGCTTCTAAAGGAGGCCTATAAGGCTTCTATCCTTTACATGAGTAAAGTATTTCTAGCTCTTAATGGAGGCAGGCACAGCCCCAGGTTCAGCCAGTAATGAGGCTGAGGATGTCTCCTCAGCTCTATGTATTCAGCACATACCTATATAAATACATAGTTGGCCACCTGAGCAGACACAGCACTCATATAAACACAAATGGGGCCACTGTCCTCACTGCCTGTTCTGGGCAGTCTGAGTGTCTGCTAGTGGCAAATGTATGAACATAGTATGGGTCCTTCCAGTTGCTGGGTTTAGGCACTGGCTCTACCCTGAAGCTGGCCCTTGGGTCTGTTTGCCCCTGTTGTCCCTTGCACACACGCTCCTCTTGCTCAGCCCCAGACACCACAGATTCCAGTAGCTCACTGGGACCCTGCAGCTGACTTTCAGTGCCTCACTTGGGCAGTGTGCCCTGTCCCTGGTTCCCAGGCCATGCTCCCAGTTTGCTGACTAGTCCAGTTTGATACTCATAGTGATCACACCGTGACCTGCAAAAGGTCACCCCCTTCTTTGCTGGCACCACAGACCCAGGGACCCGTGTGACCTGTGCTCTGACTCTGCTTGTCACGTAGCTGCACATGCAGATGGAATAGAGCCCTGGGAAGAGTTACAAACAGATTACTGGGCAGGCAGGCCAGACAGGGGTGACTCAGGGCAGAGCACAGTGAGACACGCACACTGCCCTGCTGCAGCCTGTTCACAGGTGGCCTGTTGTCCCCATAGCCTTGTTTTTCTCACACTTATTTCTCCCCAAGCCACTTGGATCCCTCATTTTCCCCACCTCAGGTTCCTGCACATCCCATAAGGGGACTTTGAGCAATCCCACAGTGTTTTCCCCTGCACCCTGTGGTGACTCTGGCAGCCCTGTAAGCAGTCACACCTCTCCAGCTGGAAAGTGCCTCTCTGCTCCTTTGTCCGGGTGCAGAACAGCTTTTTATCACCTAACCTGACAGGGTCAACTTTGATACATGCTGGTAAGTAATCTGTTCAACCATTTGCCAGCCTGGTTGAAAATTTATGGTAGAAGCTACTGGCTGGCTACAGAAGTGTGAAGTATAGTGATACTGTTAAAAAAAGAAATACTTTGAAATGCTATCTCAAAGTTGGGTATTTTAATAGCAGCAGGAAGGGGGAAAGTGCTAGAATGATTGCATATAACTGTGGGGTAACAGTGCTAATGCTGTAGCCTTTTACATTGTAAAATAAGAAATTGATTTTTTATTTCTGGATGATTTGTGGGAGATTTCTTCTGTAGCTACTGAAAATAGATTTAGTTCATACTTGATTTTTACATTTAGAAAGTTTTGATAAATTATCAGCTTTACTTCAGTAAGAGCCATCAGGGGATAGTTAATCTCTGCTTGATATCAAATAAGTGTTGTGCCCCTTAAGGAAAAAGGATTTATGGACAAAATCACACCATTTTAAGGTATGTTGTTTATGGATTTATGGCATGTCTGGAGAATAAGACAGATGATGCCATGGGCCTTGAAGTGTGAGGTGCTTGGAGATGCAGGATTTGGGGATTAAAAGGAAGAAAGTTAGTTGCAAGTAGATAATTTATTTCTTTGACAAGATGAAAGTGTTTCATGTGTTTCAGTAAATAAGTTACATTTGAAAGAATAATTGAATCCAGTGTGATGCTTCTGGAAGATTGTATCAGTGAAATAATTTTGTATTCTAAGAAAGAGAAGCATGAAAAAAGAGTAGGTCTTAGTCTTCCCATTTGAGGATTACAGGCCTAAGTAATTATTTACCAAAACATACTGTTGTATTGCACTGGACTAATTGAAGAGCCTAGTAAATAGAAGCAGAACCTTCATTCTTTTTTAAAAAATGTATTTATTTAGTGTATCATAAGAGAATGCATAATAAAAGTTGAGATTTGCAGCCTGAAAGTGAACATTTTGTTCATAGAGTATTAGAAGTTGCTTATGCTGTGATTATTGCTGCTATTTTTATGCTTTCAGATGTAGTTCTAAAGATAAGGAAACCCGACAGTTTAAGTACACTTGGAGCTTGATAAAATTGATACTTTTGTTTTTTATTTGGGCCTGGCTATTTTGTAGAGTCTGCAGTCAATGCGAAGCTCTAAGATGAGGTTTCGAGTGTCTGGAATGTAACTATTTTCTATTTTTACACTTGACCTCATTTCTGTTTTCTTTTACTAAAGGCAACAGGCGTATGTTGTTCTGTTGCTGCTGGAAGTGAGTTATTTAAATAACTTAATGTTTATGTGCAATAAGCTTTTGAACTTTAGAACTGGCTTGAAATAGTGAATATTTTGTCATGGGCCACATTTCACCTACTCAAACACCTATGAACTGTGACTTGATCTTCTTAAGAGCTGGAGCTGCAGAAACTGTTTGTGGTAAAAGATGAGGAAAGCATGTTTCAGTTCTTGTACTAAGCCTACTTTGTATTTCATTATAAAAGGATTCTCCCTCACTAATTTCCCCCCCCCCGCCCCCAAACTGTTGGTGGCTGCTCTCTGAAGGTGATACTGAAAGAAAAGGAGCTTCCTGGTTTACTGCAATTTGTTAAACCTTCTGGTCATTATAAGCTACATCTGTAAGCATTTTCTGTCATGAAAAGAAGTAGGTTTTGCTTTTAAAATGTTGATTACTTGGCTTGTCTTTTATGTTAAGGTGTCTTGTGATCAGGATCAATTTTAAACTTTTCAGAAATGGTTGTGGCCTTTTACCTTTTCAGACTAAAGGGAATTAGATGTTCAAAAAACAAAGTGGTCTTTTTTTCACACATCTCTCCAGCTCTTCTGATTCTTCATGTTTGCCTGTTGGGGTTTCTGTAAACCTGCTGGAAATGAGTATTCTCTGTTAAATACCCTGGTACAAAGCTGTGCATTGTGGCAGTGTGTTTTGCAGGCTGGTCACTCTGTAGCTTGCTAATTCCTGTGAAATATGTGCACAGGCAGCAGTTTCCCTTCTGAAAAACAGGTGTATGGTGCAGACTCAGGGAATATCAGACATCCGTATGGATTGAGCAGTGCTGATTCATATCTGTCTTGGGCAGTCCTGGGTTTTTAGTCTTGTCAGTGAAAGAGCCACTGTGACCTAGTGCCTCCTGTTTCTGTGGGTCTGTTAGGAGAAGCTTCTCTAGGGAGAGCCTGTCTCTCCCATCCAGTCTGATACAGAAGTACTCTTAAGTGCTTTATACTGGATAGATCTGAAGTAGTTGTAGCCTGGGAATAGCAGCCAGTAGCTGTAAGCACCCAGTGCTCTGAAGTAGTTGTAGCCTGGGAATAGCAGCCAGTAGCTGTAAGCACCCAGTGCCCCTTTGGAGCTGAGGCCTTTACCAAGTGTGCTGGGAGAGGACGGCCAGGTTGTTTGGTGGACATTACTGCCAGAGGAGGGAAAGGGAACCTTCTTTAGTTCAGATATTGGGTTGAGCTGATGTTCTTTGAGATCTTTCAGTGGAACTTTGATAGGTCACAAAGCCATCTAGAGAAGAGACTATATAATCCAGTGTCTCACAAACACCACCAAATGTTTTGGTGGGTAGATAAATAACATTGTTTTGAAATCTCCAGTTGGTGGGATGCTGTAGAGTACACAGAATTGGGTCAGAGCTCATCTTCATTCGTTCCTACAAGGTATACATAGAATTGCTTGAGATGTAATCACCAGTTTGCATATAGCTGACCTCTGGTGTAGGTATTTAGGTAAACTTGTTTTGGCATCCCTGTGTACTATGAAGCAAGCAAGCCATGCTGCTCTGAGCAAGTGCTGTGACCAGGAGCTGGCTAGTTCCACTGCTCAAGCTGCATCTTACGCTGCCATATATGTCAGTTCTCATGGTTAATCACGTATTCAGACTTTTTTTAGTTGTTAGTGATGGTCTCGGATATTATTGAAATAATTTAGAGTATTTTTTAAGTCTTATGGGACTGGTACATAACAATTGTTTTTTTTCTCATGCTACCAGCTAAGAAAATCTTGCTGCTTAGAATTATTTTCACAGGACTTGAGAGTGTTTTCTTATCAGCACTTGTGCTCATCTGCTTCAGAATGAGGAGGAGCTGGTTCAGGGAACTGAGCAGCACTAGATATTAACGCTGTCCATCAGTAATGGACAAACTCTCTATGCCTGACAGACTCACATCTCCTGCACAGGTAATAGTGTCAGGTGCTCAAAATCTCATGTGATGTTTGCAGCAATGAGCTAATGAGAATATTCCAGAGCTGTTTATCATCTCATCAGCTTCTCATACATGGAAGCCTTTTCATTTTATATATAAGAGCATTTAATAATAAGTTTTGTGGCAGATATTGGCTAAATTAAAACTTATGTGAATTTAAATTCCAATTTAGCAAATCTTAGCAAATCCTTTTAAAAGGAGGGAGTCTTTCTGTGCTTGGTCCCAATTTAAAGCTTTTTTGTACCTAAATACAAAATGTTTAAGCATGAAAATGCCAAAGATCTTGTGGATTTGAGATGAGAGGTGTGTGGGGGAAATAATTTGATGCAGATGACCAACAGCTACTCCTGACTAGCAGTTAATGAGTCAGTAAAGTAGGGCAGTGAGGCAGCTTTCCTGTTTCTCAGCAGGGAGTTTTTTTGCAGGCTATAATTAAAGGTCAGTTAGTGGCCCAGAGGCCATTCTGGGATGTCAACACTGAAGCTGGGTCTGTGGTGACCATAGTGACAAGGATGGGAGGATCAGAAGCACAGCCCTAAATAGATGAGACCATAGCTGAGGACTTGCTCTCTCAGGTCTGTATTAGTACTCACCATCTACACCTTGCAGAAACCATCCTGTACTCTGGATTTCACCTCAGGATGGCAAACCACAGTGCTGGTTGTCTCGGGTGGAAATGGTGAACTCATTGCAGCATTCCAAACACCTTTTTGTGGTGGTACAGGTGGGAGACTTTTGAGAAGAAACTCTGAAGCCTGGCAGGCTCAGCTTTGCAAACATTTATTGGTTGCCTGGATTTTAAGCAGTAAGGAGAACTAAGTCAGGATGTGGTGTTAAGCTATGCATTAGAAGTCCCATCCAGGAAATACATAGGATTCTTGGCTTTGCTTTGTAACAAAAGGAAATTAATTTGAAAAGTTTTCGTAGTACCTGAAAACAGGTCTGGCATATATATGTTATTTACATAGAAAATGTTCCTTTAGCTGTCATGTGAAGGTAGATTGAATTTCATGTAAGAAAAATCCAGTACAGAAGAAAACAGACTGAGAAAGGAATGTAGCCCTGTCCAAATAATAAAAAAAGTTTTTTAGAAATATTTTTTTCCCTGGGCAACCAACAAAATTCTGTTTTATTTTTATTTTAATTCCTGTGAACTGTGTCTATTTAAAAAAAAGTCAAAAGGTTCAGTAAACATTCAGTAAGGTTGGTCCAAAAATGATGCCCTTGTGTAACTCCCATGGTAGAGGTCACTTGATCATGAAATCTGTGCCAAGGTGCTTGTCATGGCTGACACGTTTATGGAATGCCAGCGGCTTCAGCACACCTTCTGCACACACACAGCCCCTGTCTGTCTTTGGTGTGTGGCTGGAGGTGGAGGAAGAATGGGAGCAGGCACACACCTGGAATGTAGGATAAACAGCTGCTGAAGGCCTGAAGAGAAGGATCAGGGCTTATGCTTACATCAGACTTGACAAACATTTTCTGCCCAAGTAGGTCAATGCCATTCAGGTTAAGTCAGCAGTTGTTGCTGTTGACATTCATTTGGCTTAACGTTAATCCCGTGCCTGTTCCTTCTTCCATTGCTCTGTTTCGAAGAACCTTGGAGTGTGCTTGATAGAGTTCATTACATTGGAAAGCTGACTGGACTTGTTTTTGTCCTTGTTTCTGTTGAACTTGATAAGCTTCCTCAACAGTAGGTTAGGAGTGGATGTTTGAGATCAGACTTCAAAAACGTGCAGTGTTTCCAGGAATGTTTCTCCTCAATGCATCAAGTAGCACATTACTGTATACTGAAAATAGCCATTTTCCTTCTTTCTGAACTATTTGGAGTGACAGAACAGCTCTGGAAGAGAAGCAGTTCAAGGACCAGCTAATTTTCCAGAGCACTTAGACTTTTTATTGCCCTTTGCAGCATTTTAGTAGCAAGATCCATGTATAAAAGTTTTTAAAAAAAAGTTTGTGAAGACTTCTTTCTGAATAAACCATAGGACATAGAGCTGTTTTTTCCAATCACTTATTCAAGCATACAGTTTATATTTTTTTTCTCTAGCCTTTGCCTGGTGAAGTTAATATTGCAATTTATCTTCCTTTTAGATAATAATCAGTCATTTTGTTGATTCAAAAGCTGAAATCTTAGCCACAGCTTTGCAATTGCATTTCCTCTTGTGTGGCCCTGTTACAATACTAAGGAGGAAGCTAAACTAAAAATGGAGCTCTTTTGTTGTGGGAGTTGCTGTGTGGGATGAGGACAGGCAAAACATGATCCTGAGTCCACTAGGGCTGCAGCAGTGGCAGGAATGGAGTCTGAACAGAAGCAGATCTTACACTTGGTTAGTGGCTGGGGAAACTTTACACCCCTGCTCTCAGCTGGGGAGTGCTGACTTCTGCCAGGAGTAAACTGAAACTGATAAATGGACTGAAGTGTTCCTTCTGACACAGAATATTCCTTTTTTAGGGAACCTTTGGTGTGCTATGCTCCAAACTGATTTATTAGTGAAAATAGTTCTGAGGAGTGAACTGGAAGTGTGCTGATCCCTTCCTTCAATCTTCTTTTTCATCCTTCAAAGCAAAACAAGAGTTAATTTACTAGGCTTAAATAACTTGTGTTTTTAAAAAGTCATCTATGTGGAATCAGGGTGTATCAGTATTACAAGATACAAAACTTGTAAAATACTTGACGTTGTCTGGATTTGGCAAAGGTGAGACTTTGTCTACCAAGGGAACTGGATACCTTGCTACAGGTATTTAACATGTGTTTGAGTGTGCAAGCCTTTAGTGGCCTAAGAGTTAACTGGAAGTGCAGATGTATTTGTAATTCTGAAATATGCAGAATTTAGAATAATAGATTGGAAAAGACCTGCACAATCATCTAGTCCAATCATCAACCCAACACTAAGCTGTGGACCTTTGAG
Source organism: Corythornis vintsioides (assembly GCA_025447755.1). Classification (NCBI taxonomy): domain Eukaryota; kingdom Metazoa; phylum Chordata; class Aves; order Coraciiformes; family Alcedinidae; genus Corythornis; species Corythornis vintsioides. Next base: position 49,989 of record JAOEGS010019949.1, read on the forward strand.
AGCTGGCAAAAAAACTTAGTAGCCAGATAGAAGCCTTGCTAACTTCTCTGGTGAGTTTTGCAGAGTTTATAGAGTGGTGGATTAAAGTGCCCTCACATTGTCAGCACTTCTTCCATTCACATAGCCAAAGAACTCCTGTTCAATTAATGTGATATTGAAAATAAAACCAGAAATTGTTTTTGATAGGGAATTACAGTAAATGTGGTTACAAGTTCTATCAAACAAGTCAGAGGTTGTGATACAGTTCTGTGGATTTTTAAGTAAATTAAGAAGTGTTTGCATCTCAGTTTTATTGCGAATATAAGAAACTTCAAGATAGTGTTGCAACTTGAAAAAATAAATTCATAGTACTGTGAAATGAAAAGCAGGGGTTTTTTTTTTAATTGCAGTTGGTTTTAATGAGTGAATAAACTCTTCTTTCAAGACTATATTGAAATTTTTAACTACTAAACTATAATATCTCTTGGCATTTGAACTATTTGATTCAACTCCCAAGGCTGTTTTTGTGTTTTTAACAAAAAAAACCAAACTTTGCACTTGAGTACCATTTTTACTGTAGAGTCCAGTGCAGAGCACCACAGTTGATTAATGAAAGCAAACCAAAAGCAAGCTTTCTAAAGAATAAGTGGCCCTGTCTACCTTGTGTCACCTTTTCCAGACAAAGCCAGTGTTTCCAGAATAAAATGGAAGTTCAACAGCTGTGCCAGCCTTGAGAGGTGGCTCTGCCCAGCATTCCATGTCATGCTGTGGACCAGACTTTTCTGTTCCTGCCTTTGAGAGCTGTGTGAGGACCGTTAATGCAGGTGAAACACTTGGTGGGTGTCACCTGCAGAGTATCTTGTGACACTGAAGTAACTTCAGCTCTCAGGTAATACCAAGAATATAAAATTACAACCTGAAGAAATTAATTTTAGCTTAGTGACTATATAGAAATTAGCAGTGTTTTTAACGAGGAAAGAAGTTTTATGTGAAACTAAGTCGGGACGTGTTTTGGTAGGAACGATAGAGCTTTACGCTGTAAAGACAGGCTTTTTCCATCTGAGCCGTTGGGATTTGTTTGCCTGTTCCCCAGCCAGTGCCGACAGTGGGTGAAGTTCTCCATCTGCTGGTGTGAGATGGTGAATGCACTTTGAAGGTAAGGCTGGCACTGGTATTTCTCTTTCTCCAACGTAGCAGCTGCATTAGGCTTCAAGAAATTCAGTTCTTAAATTTACTTTATAGTTCAAATTATTTCCAAACATCTCGAGACAAGAACTTACAGGATGAAGGGATGGCAAAAACTTGTGTTGTCACTGTAGGTGATTTAACTTAATTATAATTTGATTTAGTAGTTAATTGAGCTTTTCGTTGTGATGCAAATGCAGATGAGTGAGCAGAGATGGAATATTTTTACATATTATTTTTTTACTTTGAAAAAATAGAAATCCTTAAGTTCCACATTTCCTGTCCAAATCATCCCTTATTTTTTTTCCACAAATAGAAGGAAATTCCTGTGCAATTAAACACACACAGGCCTACTTACTCTGCTGTGGAACTCCAGGGTGTTGAGAAATGTGGGTTTGCTACCTTCATCAAAGGTTTTCCTGCTGGTTGAAATGCATCTGGTGACTCTACATCTTCCCACTTTGGAACATCTCTGTGCTTCACTCTGAAAGAAAACCATTTTTCAGAGCTGACTGGTGAACAGTGTTTCACCCCTGATTTTACCAGGGCCCTGGCATCCCTGAGCATTCTTCCCTCCCTTCCCTGAAGTATGTTTGTAGTTAGGAAGTGTTGGGACTGTATCATCTCGTAAATTTGAGCTTATATGCTTGACATTTTAAACCTAGCTTTATATCTTACCACTGGTACTACACATGAGAGAGCTGAGGCTCTTTATCCTGGAGGAGACTGAGGGGGGAATCTCATCAGTGTCTATAAATATGTTAAAGGTGAGTGTAGGGAGGATGGAGCCAGACTCTGCTCAATGTCATCCAATGTCAGGACAAGAGGCAATGGGAGTAAGTTGGAGCACAAGAGGTTAAGGGTAAACATGAGGAGAACCTTTTTCTCAGTGAGGGTGCCAGAGCCTGGCACAGGCTGCCCAGGGAGGTTGTGGAGTCTTTATCTCTGGAGACACTTAAGACCCACCTGGATCTGTTCCTGGGTGACTTGGTCTAGGTGATCCTGCTGTGGCAGGGAGGTTGGACTAGATGATCTTCTAGGTCCCTTCCAACCCCCTAACATTTTATGATTCATTCTATGATACACAGTTATTAATCTTTATTAGTGACTTACTGGCTCGTGTAAATTAATGTAGGGAAAGAATAACAAAATGCTGCTGTCAGAATTGCAAATAGGAACAAGGTTTTCTTCGTTGGAAGACTTCTTGCAATGGCCATTTAGCTGGAAAGGGATAAAAATTGTACAGCTGTTGGTGTTCAATATTGTAGAAACATTTTTTAAGCGAGAAGAAAACAGCAGACCAAAAACATTTTTGAAGTTTAATGTTTGTTTTCCCTTCTTTAGGATTATGTGCATATTTACATATGCCCTTTCAGCTCAGAATTAATCTTACTAGTTTTAGTGCTCTTTGGATTTAGAGTTTGGTGTTCAGAAAAATGAGTTTACTCATTGGACCAGTCCAGCACACGAGTACATGTTCTTTTGTAAGGCTGTTTCAGTGCTTTACTTCAGAAATCATTGCTGTTTGCAGTTTAAATCCTTCAGGGCAATGCTTCAGACTCCAGAAGTCTTTGTTGAATATTGCAATGGAGAGGGAACCCCACTAAACCTGAAGCTGCTTGTAGTTTTTGGATATTTCTATTTGATTATATAGAAAGGTTTATTAGTACTGTTTTGGATAGAGACCTGTTTAACATGTGGAAAGGGATTCATTAGTGTTCTAAGAAGGTTCTCCATTGAAAGTATTAAACCATAAAACTTGTATTGCTGTGATCCCAGTGATGTAAACTTGGGAAGCCGCTCCATTCTGATAACTTAAATGACCTTGGGCATCTAAATTGTGTTTGTGAGTTCCTGACTCTCAAATTTACACAAACAGGCATGTACAGAACAGGAATCTGGTGGACTGCATTGGGAGTATTCTCTTGATAAAAGATCACCTTGGTATTTATGAAAGGAATGCTCAGTGAAATACTCGTTTGGAGAGGCAGGTGGAATTGTGCAAAAGGTGATGCTCAGCAATGCAGTTAAAGAATTGGAAGTGAGTGTGTCTTGGTTTTGTTGCTTTTTCCTTTAACTGGGATACCTAGAATATGCAGTTTGATGGTCTTTCTTTTTAGCCAAGATGACTTTGTAATTCATTTTAACAGCTAGCTCACTACAGGTACCCTATTTGTCTAGGATTGGTGGGTTAAGCTTCATTTTTTCTTTTCATTTTGATGCTTTTTTTACTGGTAATTCATGCAACATCAATTGAACATTTGGATCTTCGAGTTGAGTGATTCATATGTAATAACTGCAGATAAAATACAGATCTACTACAAGTATTATTTGGGAATGAGTATTTTGTCTAGAGTTCATGAAACTTGTAACTGAAAAGCCAACAAGCTGCTGGAAACTTCTAGATACTTAGAGAAGCCATAGACCTTCCAGTAGGTATTGCAGGAATTGGGAGAAGCTGAGATACTGGAGGGGTTTCCCATGCTGAATCCAGAACAGTGTGTGGCTGGGCTGCACTAGAATTCTGGTTCTACTCAAAAATGACCATCTGAAGAGCATCTCCTGGACACCACTGCTCAGCTGGTTTCCTCTCCCACTGTTGAGTGACTTCAGAGGGTGTAAACACAGTTGCTTTCAGTTGTGACTGAGGTGGTATGTGCTTCAGCTGCTGATGGGCGCTCAGTTCTCAGAATGGGGCTGGAGCCCAAGTCAGCTTCTGTCTCCACCAAATACATCTGACACGGGTGGTGGATGTTCAGGGTCTGTATGGGCTCATAAATTGATTTATTATGATAGATTAGATTCTACTTGGTGGCCCTGCTCTGTCAGGGGGGTTGGACTTGGAAGATCTCCAGGGTCCCTTCCAACCCCTGTGATCCTGTGGTTGCTGATGGAGATAGCTCGTGTGGACACACTACAGCTCAGGTGGAAAACATTGTGGTAAATTAACATCTGAAGGGCAGAATCTTGATTAAAAGCTATCTGTCCTGACTCCTAAGAGCTCTGCTTTGTCAAGTGATCCAATACTAACAGTATTTTGTCACCCTCTAATAGTTGTTGGCCTGTTTCTCTTTCAGAACCCCAGAGTTACACAACATCTCTATTTTCCAGGACTCCTTTGTGATGTGCTAAACATCGTTACGCTTTGGGGAAAAAAAACCTCCTCTCATGCATTTTGAAAACTAATAGATTTCTCCTGGAAATTCAGCATGGGAGGAGCTGTGAGTGCTGGAGAAGACAACGATGACTTAATTGATAACTTGAAAGAAGCTCACTACATCCGCACGGAGAGCGTGGAACAAGCCTTCCGAGCCATTGATCGTGGGGATTATTACCTGGAAGGGTACAGGGACAATGCCTACAAAGACTTGGCCTGGAAGCATGGGAATATCCACTTGTCAGCACCTTGCATTTATTCAGAAGTCATGGAAGCACTGAAGCTTCAGCCTGGATTATCTTTTCTAAATCTGGGTAGTGGAACCGGATACTTGAGTACAATGGTGGGATTAATCTTAGGTAACTCCTATGTTTTTATTTTAATATAGTCTTTCTTTAGAGTTGTAGATTACACAAGCCCTGTAAAACTTGACTTTTTTTTTTTTACTCTAAAAATGATAGTACTAGTCCTAAGACTGGTGCTTGACATCTGTTGTGCAAATATTGTATGTGATCTACAAGCTGTTCACTGACAGTGCTGTTCACTGACATTTGCTGGAGTGTTTTGGAAGAGGCAATTGTTCCTGCTTGCCTTTCTATAGTCTACAGTTTGCCTTTGCAAGGAAACAGTCATTTTTTTGCTTAAAAGGAAAAGGCATAGAGGAAAAATTTTTGAGGATGAACATTTTAGTCTGCATATGTACCATCTTTATGCCCTTGTTTTAAGTTACTATTGTGACCTTCAGCTTATAGGAAAAAAATTCTTCTAAATTGTAAAAGCTCTTGAAGAAACTGAATTGGAAAATAAACCTGTACTAGTGTGAACACTACTTAAAAACAGATTTTAGTCCCAAGTTTTGGGATATAGTCTGATAAGACTGAGAACTGTAGGTTTTAAAAACTATTTCAACTGATAAGCACCTTTTTTTTTCTTCTGCTTTCAAATGCATTTTCCTGTATAAAAAAACCAAGAATGGAATGGAACATCACTGTCTAATTTTAAATTTTAAAACCTACCTTAGAGAGAAAATAGCTTTTTCTTCCCCCCTCCCCAATATTTACAATAAAGAGCATGTGTGCCAACAATTTTTTTTAAACCAAATTTATTCATTACATGAAATAACTTCATTTATTGTAGTATGAAGTTTTCATAGATATACTTTTATTGACTGTATTACATGGAGCTTTCATATTTCCTGGGTTGCAGAAACCTTCCTGACAGGTAATATACAGATTTTGCATATACTTATATACCCAACTGAAGTGTGAAGAGTAGGTTTGTTGATTTTCAGTTTAATTACTTTCTGTCATTTGTTGTTGTTTATTAAAGAGTAGAAATTATCCCTGATATTACATAACAAATGTCATTTGAATGCATAGTTAGCATTTCCAGCAGTCTCTTATTAGTTCAGTTTGTCCCTGTTAATACCAATAAATTCAGCAGATTCTAATGTTCTCCTGTGGAAACAGGAATTATGTTCATTCACAAGTTAAAAAAATAATTAAAGTAGCTACTCTATTAGTCTTGCTTTGTCTATTTCAAGTGTGCTTCTATTTAAGAGTACATGCTTTTAATGAGATAGTAACATTTTATTTTCAACATTGTATTTTGGTATTAAAGCAATTAGTGAATCTTGCTGAATTATTTTTGCTCAGGGTAGTAATGGTATTTATTTCTCTCTATGCCTTGTGGAAACCTTGGTTATTATTAATTCTTAATTATGATGTTTAAAAAAAAAGTGGTTTATCCGTATTGCTCTTGTATCAATTTATCTAGCCTCTCTGAGTGGCTCTTGGTTGGCGGAACACTCCTGGGTTTGTCCTCTCTTTACCAGGCAGAATTCCTGCCCTTCAGAATGCTATGTTCAGAGTGGAAGAAATTAAGCAGGAAAAGACTTTGCTGCAGAGGGTGAGCTGGGCTGGCAGCCTTGAGGAGCACAGGGACTCTGCAGAGGTTCCTGCAGTGCCAGCTCAGGTGCTGATGTGGCTCCAGCAGTGCTGAGGAGCCTGGAGTGGTGGCTGCTCATCTGCTTCCAGACCTGCCCTGATGCTGTAGTGCTGTACCCAGTCTCTTAGAGCTGCAGAGTGCTTTGAGTGCTAGGCTGAGGCAATTTGTGTGCCTTTTCTTACTCTGTTCCCTTGAATAAAATCCCTAGTAACATATTCCTATTTATTTTGGTGTTTGTTTTAAACCAGGGAACAGCTGCTTTAGCAAAGAAAAAGAATGATACAAATTTCTGACAAACCATATATGTATTTTTTTATGTATTTTTAAAAGTTCAGTTTTTTTTAAAAACTGCTTTCAGTGTGCACTGCAAATAGGAAGAGAACCATGTGGGTTGTGGCAGCACTTGGACATCTTTAAGTTTGACAAGGTAGCAAGGAGCATTTCTGCCTCGTTGGTAGTGTCAAAATGACAAGATTAAATTGGCAAATAATTTGAAACTGGTAAACACTGGTAAATATAGCAATGTAGAAAAAAAAACCCCACCAAACCAGAACCATTACTCCAGTGAGATTAAGTGTTGCTGATACCATTAAAATGTCAATTTAGTTCAGACTGGGTGGTGGAATTGCCAGCTCCTCATGTTGAAAGAGACCAGTTGACCTTGGAGAGTAGTAGAGTAGTTTGATGTTTTGAGAACATCTGTCTCTTTGCTTAAATGTACAGCTGTGACTTTCCTGCTGAAAGAAAAGATGTTTCTCATATTGCTGCTGAAACTACAAATATTGAGGCGAATGATCATGTGGGATATGGTGTTCATAGATTTAATTGCAAACTGTAGGAGAAAACTGACATTTACAGGATGGGTTTTTTTGTTGTTTTTTTGTGTTGCTGTTGTTTTGTTTTGTTTTTTAAGTTGGTTTTCAAAACTAAGTAATGAAAGGAATGTAAATGTGAATTTGGGGACAGATTATGTTGATGCATTTTTAATTTACTTTGAGGTTAAAGGGATGTAAATTATTAATGGAAGAAAAGCTAGCTTGGATGCTGGCTGCACGCTGCAGAACTGTAACTGCATTGTAAGAAACATCATAGCCTGGTAGTGTGCAAGGGAACATCAAACAGCTAGGAAGGGATTTCCCTTGCTAATGCTTCTCTTGATATGATAGATAATACATTTACAGTAGGTGAGAGTGTCAGAAGGAGGTAGATGTTTTCACAGGTTTAAGAACATCCTTTGGATGATCCAGAGAGGTCTTGCAGCACTGTCTGTGGTAACCAAGTGCATTGGTTTTATTTCACCTAGTAGAAAATATTGTAAACTATATTAAGATCTGCAATTGCTCATCTAGTGTAGTGCATGTACTTTTTTTTTTTTTTTCAGTAAACAGAAACCTTTCTTGATAACCCTTTGCTGTTTTGTTAGTTGGTGTCCTAGAAAAGACAAATTGAATTCTGTTCCATTGGAGTAAGGTCTTTGAGCTAAATATTTAGGAAATATTTAGAATGCAGTAGAGGATATAAATATAAGTTTTGTCTAATCTTATTGATGTTTACTTTCCCTTCTTTCCTTTCCCTCTCCCTTTACTGATTCTATGCTCCAGTGATTAAAGTCCCTGGGCTGTGAGTGCATGTTAAATATAGAATCCCCACAGCAAATATGACTATCTGATTCAGTCTGCTGCCTGATGTGGATAATCCTCATAATACTGTCTCATGATTTCTTATTGCTCCTGAAAAATAGCATTAACTTTGGGCACACAGATGGACTTGGAAATACACTTGGGTTTGATTGCAGGCAAGCAGTGTTGCAGTTGGGATGGGATTGGGATGAGTGCACGTAACATGTGGTCAGTTTCAATGTTCTAGATGGGAATTAATTATTATGATGGAAATTAATTATTATGTAAATAAATTGAGAGCAGACTGCTGAATTTGGAACCCTGAAAAATAGAAGAGCAGATGTGTCTAAGGGATATAGTACTTGATCTGTGAATTGCCAAAAGCTCAAAATACAACTTGAACATATGAATACCCCAATACCGGCTAAATTATAATTTCTAATTGTATTGCAACTAAATACTGTGTTAAAGTTGTTGTTCAGATTGACTTAAGTGCAGTCAGATCAATTTTTTTTTTTCTGCTAGGAAGAAAATTCATTTCTATACAATCATTTTGCCACTGTTCCATCCCTGTTCCTTCACCAATCCTTTGGCCTCTCACCTCTTGAGCATTGGTAATGCAAATGCAAAAATTAACTTTATCTAGCAGTGTTGGGAGACTTCTGTGGTTTATGTGATGTTAGAGATCTCACAGATAACAAATGCTGTTCCATGTGATTTGTGCTTAAAGGAAAAAATGAAACCCAAAAAAACCCCTGCTGTTTTTATTTACAGGACCTTTTGGGATAAATCATGGAATAGAACTTCATTCAGATGTGGTAGAATATGCCAAGGAAAAATTGGAGAGCTTCATAAAATATAGTGATAGCTTTGATAAGTAAGTACCTAATTTGTCTAGTTCACCTTGCACCAACAATTCTGTTTGCTAAACTGAGTGCATCATCACTGACAAGTTTAGGGAGGGGTGAAGATGGGCATCATACAACCAAAACAGACCTTCCAGTTTGTGACACTAGTTCATGAGGTAAGTTCAGGTGTAACAAAACCCTCTGTAGAAGTCTGGGAGTATTTGTGGTGTTTGATGCTTAACCACATTGATTTCCCTGCGCTGGGGCAGTTTGTGTACATACAAACAGACATATGTATGCACATACTATGTACATATGTAATTAATTGTGATATGCATGTGTTGTTGCTTGGAAGAGGAATTGGAACCATTAAGTTAGTATCTATTATACATAATTTTCTTTAAAATATTACTATTTTTTATAATATACCACTGATCTAGACATAAGTAAATTTATTGGATTGTCTTCATGTTTATTCCCTGAAGATACAGACTTAGGACTATATGCCAGTTGTTACTGGTATATTTCTGGGTTACAGGGCTTTGAACCTTATCAGTTCTACCTAATCAGTATTTTTCTATTAATGGTTTGAAGCTGGCCCATAGAAGCTGGATCTTGGGCCTCTGCCTCTCTGAAAGACTACAGCTAGGGCTGCTCTCTGTCCAGGCTTTTCCTTAGAGGCAGCAAGTTCTCCAACACTGTTTATAAGGCAGCTTCTGGAAATGCACAAAAGCTTTTGAATTGTAGGAGCAGCCTAAGAATTTCACATCATCTGGCTCTTCTCTTTCCAGTGGGCAGCAGATAAAATTCTTTCAATCCCTTTACCTTTGTTGTAATGTGCTTTATGAACTGCCATTCTGAGTTTTATATTGACTGGAGCTCAATCCACTTTTTTCCATAGTCTTTTTTTCTCTAGTCTGACCATAGACCTTCCTGATGCTCCTGACTCACAGAATGCTCTTAGAATATAAAGTTTGAACCACCATCCTAGTGTTTCCCCATTAGAATAAATAAACTTATGTAAGAGAAAATACATTACTACTGTCTTAATTTTCATAGAAGCACTTGTCAGCTGAGGTTAATGCATCCAGAAACCAGAACAAAATGGGTTCAGTCAACAACTTTGTGATGCACTTTATAATCATATGTGAAAGGTGGCCACTGATCGTTGTTGATATGCATTAATGGCTCTCTGAAGTTCAACTCCTGCACATGCCTGTGGTCCTGTAGGACTGTCTGATAAGATATAAAAAAGCTCCTTTGGTTAGAAGTGTCTTTCTGATTCTGTGATATGTTTGTGTACAGAAATAGTGAAGGGGTAGCAAGGAAGTGATGTTATAGTTAAAAAAAAATAATCAAATTAGGGTATTTCTGTAAGTGAATATCAGAACACTGGGGTTTATACTTCAAAATATGCCAGAACTGGAAAAGAAACCCCAGGATTCTAGACTTGGCATAATTGAATGTTAGTGGTGTATGTATATTGTGTTTGATGGAAATGATCATATACAGTAAATTATCTAAATATTTAGAGGAATATCTTCCCCTAATTCAGTGGGGATGCCTCTAAGGATAGTGTAAAATGCTCTGTGGTATTTACAGTGCTAGTTAAATTGATATTTAGGTATCCACTGTTACTCCAAGGCGGGGGGGGGGGAGAGGAATAATGAGGTTGATGAATACACTCTAAAGTTTATAACTAATTTGAATGCTATAGCTTAGCATTATGCTGTTGAGGGGTGATTCATAAATGGTTATCCATATGGAGAGAGAGAGAGGCCAGGATGGAGCCAGGCTCTGCTCAGGGACATGTAATGACAGGACATGGGGCAGTAGGAGCAGCTGGAACATGGGAGGGTCCATGGAAACATGAGGAGAAACTTTTTCTTGGTGAGGGTGATAAGAGCCTGGCACAGGCTGCCCAGGGGGGGTGTGGAGTCTCTTGGGTTTGGAAAGTCTCCAGAACATCTGGATCTGTTCCTCTGGGACCTAATCTAGGTGACCTGGCTCTGGCAGGGGGGTTGGATGAGATGATCTTTCAAGGTCCCTTCTAACCCCAAACATTCTGTGATGGCCTGGTTGGATTTTGTGTTTTGGGGGTGGGGTGGAATTTGTAGCTTCTCTGCACATATGATTTTGGTGAACTGCTTTCTTTGTAAATACTCTTATTTTAATGTAGTTAATGAAGTTGGTATGGGGGATTTTCTGGGATGGGGTCCTTATATATTCTTTTTTTAATATAAGTAGATCTATAGACCATGTCTTGATTTTAATCTGCCTCTCAAAAGAACATATTCTGGGTCAGTAAGTCTGGTTTTGATTCTTGTCTCAATTTTTTTTTCCTGCATCTTCATTTATAAATGAAAAATATTTATCAAAAAAAAAAAATGTATGGACTGTGGCATCTGAACTTATCTACTGATTATGTGGATGAAAGACTATCCAAGAAGGAGGTGTGGGGTATCTTGTCTGTTATTGAGCACTGTATATACCCAGCAGGTGTCCTTACTGTTTGCAAGTGGATGTGATGTGGCAGACTGGTGGGAGTGAAGGTGATTGTCTGGGTGCGTGTGTGTGTGATGGGGAAAATGAATTGCACTGACCAGCAGCCTCTAAAGAGGCACACAGGGGACAGAAGTACAGAGACCACAATCCATTTTCCTGGCAGGAACACAGTGGTTTACCTTTGCTTGGAACAATAAACCATTGGCTTTGCATCTGACTTGTGTGTGTCATGATGGTTTAGGCGAGTTTTGCCTGACAAAGCTAGAAGGAATATTGCTTTGATATCATTTTTATGAGGGGATGATCCAGTGTTCTGTAATACTACTTCTGTCTTGATTCCTGATAAGAATGCTGTTGCAATATAATTGGGAACTTACTTTTCTATGACTGGGCTTGACAAAGACTGGAAGCAATGTAAAAACATGCCCAGAAGGAGTTGGGACAGTCTCTCTGCCTAGAGGGAGTGTTGTCTGCCTCTGGTAGCTCTGCTTTTCTCAGTTTTGGCCTCTGCTTTGACAAAGGAAAAGTTTTTCAAATACCTGTTTCAGAAAGATAATTCCAGTAATCACTTGTATCTGTATCCATATCCCACCAATCTATACAAATTATTTTCCTCCAAATGGAGGTGGAGTTGGTCATTATGAAAAGTAAAATGATGCCTTGATTGTACTTGACAACGTATGTTTGTGGGTAGAAGGAAAGAAGCTCCATCTGAAAGCATCATCTTTGTTGAAGTGCAAAAAATTTTAGGTATGAAAGTTCTTTATCTGAGTCTGAAATACGTGCAAGGCTCTCTTTCTTTCTTAAAACCTTCAGGGACTGCATGCCAATTAAGGGGAAAAAAAAGAATTCCTTAAGAAGGCTCTATCTAAAACACTATGTGCAAGTACCAGGCCCAGCTTCACCTGTTTATTGAAGGGGAATGTGTTGTCTTTTCTGCTCCCAGTCAACTTCTAGACCTAGAATATCCAGCTTGGAGAGAGAGCCCCAGGGCAAGGCTAGGTTGCCCATCTTCTAGCACCTTACCAAAAACCAAACCTGGGTAAACTGGTGAAGTCCCTGCTGTGAAAGAAAATCACCAACCCTTCTCAGGATCAAAAGAAACCACTACAATGGTAAGTGACAAGAACCCTAGTACTACTTGTGGGATAACTATTATGGGTGAAACTTCTTCCTGCAGTCCTGTAGTAGATGCTGTTGGCATTGGAAAATAGGAAACTTAATCTTCCAACAGAATATTCATTGGTCTCCATCAAAATTCAGACTCCTGCTGGGACCCTGAAGGCTCCATTTCTTTTCATTAAAGCAGATTTGAAATGGGAAGTTCCTTCTATACTCATGAAGAAAATAAAGCTTCTTCCTGCCTCTGCAGCTGGTGAATGATTGCTGGAAAAGTCTGAGATGGAAAAGGAAACTGGCTCAAACTCACTGATGGCTTTCACTTCATACCTTGCTGATAACTTAGTCTTAGTTTCAAATACTGATGGTGCTTTTTTTTTTTTAAGTGCAGAGTTCTTAGGTTTGGTGTAGCCAGAATAAAACAGGGACACACTGGACTACAATCCAATTGGATTTTTTTTATGCCAAAGGTGGTTAAAAAGGGGAGGAAAATAGTCTTTTGGAATGTCCCATCTTTATGTGGAGATAATTAAGTATACTGTTTCTGAGCCTTGTAAACCAGAAGGCTCTGAAAAGAATCCATCCAGTCTTATCTAGGAAGGAACTAAGACAACTTTTTTTAAAGTATTTGATAGTTGTAGGATTACATATTCTTGCTGACAACCACATAAAATACCTTCCATAAATAAACAAATCCCAAGGTGGACACTGCCTTTAGTTGGAAGTCTCCCCTTCCTAGAAAGTTTGATAGTTTGATACTATTTAGAACATGTTACATTAAAGCAAGTGGTGCCAATTGCTCAGTGCATGGCTCATATGAGAATTGTTCATTCACCAAAGCCTGCAGTAGAAAATATGACAGTTTTGACCTATAAACATTTTTTGTACTTCAACATAAAAAGAAAATACTCTTTTGTTTTTGTAGAAATGCAAGTTATTTTCCAGATTTCTATCCATGGATGTATTAGGGCACTGAAAATTAAGTGGCAGGAATTTTCCTCCCTATTCCTGTCCATTTTCCTTAAAATTCACTGTGGCATTGATTAAAAAGTGCTCCTGCAATATAATTATTCATTTTACCACCAAAGTTCAAATGTGGTACGTAGTGAAGTTTGAATTTTGTAAACTAGTGTCAAAGGGAGAGTGAGATGAGTCATAAGTATTTTTAAGAAGCAGTGTTTGAATTTTCCTTCAGATATAATTAATAGTAATGTGATTTGGTTTACTTCAATGAAACTGTTGAGAATATAAAAAATTATAACTAAGACAGCTGAGGTTTATATAATAGAAGAACCAAGATAACTTGTATATGTCATCTCCATCTTTTTATGTAAAAGTAGAGGTTCAGTTTTCTCCCTGTCCCTGCAGCATTGCCTGGAAATTGAAAAATATTCCAGACGAAATTACTGCATAGAGATTTTACCAGCATCACTTTTGGGTATTACCCTAATGCTGATTAAAATGACTGTTACTCTAAATGGATGCAATGGGCTTAAAAATTATCATGGTAGATTTTTTTTTTTTCAAAGATTTAATGTTTTTATTTTTTCTTCTAATATTTGTAGTGAGACCTTCTGCTGTCACAAATAATGCTACTATTAGGTAACATGTAACTAACATGCTAGCAATTCATGATAGGCATTTTTACATTAACCAAAGACTAGTTTCAAGAGCTTGAAAAAAAAGCAACTCTAAGTGGAATGAACAATGGAGGAAAAAGAACAAGGCTGGGGGGAAAAAAAAGGTGGAAAGAACTTGCCATCTTGCCCTGTGATTATCCTACTTAATAGAGAATTAATGCTCTTTAAAAATCATTTTCCATATTAACAAATAAGTATTTAAGTTTCTTAGCTAGTAATTTAGTCTTAAATAGACACTGCTGACAGAAGATAACATGGGAAATGTTTGTGAAACAAATAGGGAAAACCTTTCACTGCAATATATAACTACCTTTAAATCTGATTGGTATTAGTTTTAAAGCACTTTTGCAGTGGAATAAAATGATAGGCTAATTGAGGCACAGAAATCAAAGTACTTAATTATTCTATTGCATGTTCTTGTGGAATGTCACATTACACAAAGCCTTGTGAGTATTGACCTTCATCTCTGCTTTAGGGTTTTATGTCAGTGTAAAACCTGAAAAAATGACTAAATTTTAATCTGTAAGCCTCTCGAGGTTTCTTTCAGTGACTTCATTAGTGTTTAGACAGGTTCTGGGAGTACTGGGAGAAAGGTTACTGATTTATGAAATTCCTGCATTTGATACAGGGGAAGCTCAGAGTGTTGTATGTGGAAAAGGGAGCCAGAATTTCCTAATTGTGTAGCTTTTAAGACTGTGTCTTAAAATAACCAGAGGAAACACATTTTTCAGCTGCTGTAGCTGTATTTGAAAAGGATGGGCTAGGTTTGTTGGTGAATATTATGAGCAACTTCTAAACCAGTCTGACAGAACTTATTTTTATTTTTCTTCCTTGCTTCATCTTGAGTCCTTTTGCTAAAGATTTGACAGCAGTATATTAGAATTAGAGCAGCAGTATATTTGTATAGGACAAAAGTTTTCTTGCCTTGTCTAAGTGGCAGAAATAGTTTGATATTTTCTGTTTTCAGTCTCTGCAGATTCATTTTAATATATGGCTGGTAATGTATTTGGTTTAAGTGAGGTTGGGTGTAAAGCTAATTTAATGAGTTCTTTTGCTGGGTTTGCTGTTCTGTTTAGGAATATGTATTGAAGCCTATTTCTTTTCTGTGTTGAATTTGCCTTGCAATGCCATGGAATTTTGTTCCAATCTGGTATCATTTCAGTTCAAATGGCAACTGTTAACACTTGCCAAGCTTCTCTTCCATATCCCTAAAGCTGAAGAGCAGTTGTTTGTGCCCTAAATTTAAATAAAAACCCTATTAGTGGGGAATTACTTGGAGCAGCTTGATGGTAGTAAATGAGATTTCAGACTTTTGGGAGGGTTTGAGTGAGTTCAGAATGGACGAGGTTTTCTCTCTTTACGGGTTGTGAGCAGCAAGCTGCAATATGAGTGTGGTTAGTAAATAGAGGGACAGGCAGAAGTTACCATGAGATGATATCCTGGTATGAGTGGACTAATGGAGAGGTGGCAATGTAATTAGGGTGATGCAGATTTTAAGGATCCAAGTAATTTTTCTCTTACCAAAAGACAGGTGTAAGTGGTTTAAGTGGTTCCTTGGTGTTGTTTTCTTCAAACACAGGCTTGTGGATGTTGAAACTTGTTTTTCCTTCAAAGTACTTGATTTTTCTCCCCAATTCTATTGAACCTTGTTCCTTTTTAAGGAATTCAGAATGTATACTGCTTTAAAAAAAGGCAGTTCATGCCATCATGGACCTAATTTCATCTTCAGGAGACATCAGTGTAACATCATTCATAAAAGTTGTATAAGTAGAAATGCTTAGCCCAGGAATCATCCTGTACATCTTCAGAGTTGGAAGTAACTAACAGGTAGATTCTGTGGTGGGTCTTATGGTAGGAACAACCAATGAACCCTCTGGTACCAAACCAACCTCCTACTAGGATAGATTATTTTACTGTGCTCTATTACTTTTTATTAATCACTTGCTCTCACACAAATTGTAGATTGGTGGATATGGATACAAGAGCAAAAAACTTTATTCTTTGCAATAAATATTTTAGGTTTTTTAATGGATGCTCACTTTATTGAAATAGTGTTACTTCATTGTGTGTATGGGGAATCTTAGTGACAAGAATCTGGGCAGTAGCAATCTTGCTGATAATTAAGTTGTTGCAGCAATGATAGAAATGCATTTTATATTCTACAGATTTTTTTTTTGTTACATTTAACTGGAATTAAAGTCCTGTGGCTATGCTGAGGGTGAACTTGAAATGCTTCTCCTTGAGGGATAGATTACAAAAATGCCAAAGATGGAAGGGCATAATCAGGTCGAGATGTTTTATGTGCTTGAAGCTGCTTGATTATCTTGGATCATTGCTAAACATTCGTGTGTGTCTGAACCTTTGACAAGTGCTCATTTAACAGAATTTTTTTTCACTTGCTATGTTATCTACAGTGGGAACTCTTAATTTCTGTAATGTTCTCTTATAATCAAGATACCAGATTTAACTGAAGAACCTAATGTGATTAAAACTAATCTGGATTGTTCCAGCATTTTTTTTCCCCTTTTTTTTTTTTTTGGCATCCAGTGTGTGAAATAACAGGGATTTATCATGTTGTCTATATAGCATCCTGTAAGGCTACCTTGGGCATTAAATAGAGGTGAACAAAGGGTAAAGAACAGTTGACATTTCTTAATTTCATTTCTACTCAGTAGCTGAAAACAAAAAAAAAGTAAAATACTACCTCACCTTGATAGGTAGCTTGTGTGATTGTCAGTATTGCCTGATAAAGTACTAAAACTTCTATTTTCAGTACTGTCGTTAATCTAATAGATACTTCAGTGTAACACAGAAAGAAATGGAATATCTGAGCTTGTTTGATATCCCAAAGGCAATAGTAATAAAATAACTGTGAATATAGTGGCAATTAGCACTAAAAGAATTTGGGGTTGATTTAGGTCGAGTTCTATTGTGAAACAATGTGGTTGAAACTACTTTTAGTACTGTAAAACCAAGAGGGTTGTGATGCTATTGGTAGGTATTCTTAAAACTGCTTACTCCCTTTTATTTGCAGAACCTTTGTATTTAAGTTGTAGATCAAATTGATGGAGTCTCTTTGCACTTGAGTGAAACAGAACTTCTTGATTATTTTGAAAATGTAGGCAGGTTAGTAGAAGTAATTATCAAAATTCTAATGTAACTTCTGTTGTCAGTTCATCATGAGTTATTGGGTTATATAAGCACATGAAAATGGTACAGTCATTTATTGACTCTTTCTGATTTAGAGAACAGGTCTCTCCTGGTGAAAAGGAAATGCAGGGAGCAGGGAAGGTATCTTGTGGCATCACTGGTGAGGCTTATGTTGTATGGGGGTGTCAAGGCACAAGGTTCACTGTTGTACAACTCAGGTTTGGAAAGTCCATAATACTCTGTGAAGTATGAGCTCTGTACCCCTTTATTTCTGGTGTTTTGTTGCTGCTCACACCATAACACGTGTACAAGTTGGTGCTGGGGAAGTATGAATGAAGAAGGTTGACTTTTGAACTCATTGCCGTGACCACAGACGGTTCATAATGTTTTTCCTCCTATTTCTTCTACCTGCTTTTGGCTTTCTGAGTAACTTGAAGCTTGTGTAGTATGGCAGCTCCTGAACTGCTTATGCTACAGTGGGAACCCAACGTGGCAGTGCAGGCCAGCTGGGTGCTACCTTTGCATGGCCAGATGATCTGAGTTGGTCCTTAGGTTTTCATCTACCATGAACTGAAGAGCTGTCTTCAGGCACTATGTGTCTCCTAGTCCATACAGTGCTTATGTGACATAATATGGGCTGTAATGTCCCTTTGGCCAGCTGGGGTCAGCTGTCCCAGCTGTGTCCCCTCCCAGCTTCATGAGCTGCCCCAGCCTGGTGGGGTGAGGAGCAGAAAAGGCCTTGACACTGAGTAAAATATGCTGAGGAGTAACTAAATCATCCCTGTGTTCCCAACAGTGCTTCCAGCACAAATCTAAAACAGCCCATACCAGCTACTATGAAAATTAACTCTTATCCCAGCCCTAACCAGCACAAGGTATAATAGGAAGCTGCTTCTGTGTCTTCATTTGCACTTTACCCTTCTGGTTGAAAGTTGTGGAGTGAATTGAGAAATTATTCTCAGCTTTTACTCATACTTGTAGAGCCCACTGGAATTTCATCATGTATAGGGTATTTTGCACCTGAGGAATGTTTTGTGGGTGTTCATGTTGTCTTGTTATTTCTGATTCCTTGGAGAGCTGGGTGTTCCTGCTTGTTTTAAAAGGATGTGACCAGTGACTTCATGAGTGATAGATGGTGCAATTCAGGAGTTTTGTCAGATTCTAGAGGAGCATTCTGAGAAGATC
This sequence comes from Corythornis vintsioides, assembly GCA_025447755.1. Taxonomy (NCBI): domain Eukaryota; kingdom Metazoa; phylum Chordata; class Aves; order Coraciiformes; family Alcedinidae; genus Corythornis; species Corythornis vintsioides. The sequence goes on from JAOEGS010019949.1 coordinate 68,323, forward strand.
TGAAGTTATGAAAAGTTGCCAGCTGCCAGATTAGACAGGCAGATGGTCTTCATGCTGCTCTAACCAGGGGCTGGCCTGAGATTTCAAACTGCACTTGAGAAAAGTATCTCATTCTCTCTCCCCTCTCCTCTTCTTCTTCTTGTACTTTGAAGCCCATAAAGATACTCTGCTCAACTTTTCAAACCAAACTGTTGTGACTGTTGACTTAAGGTGTAGACAACCTGAAACTAAGACTACAGTGCCAAGTGCCTGATTGACCTTCACTGAGTTACGAAGTGCTTGTGAAATGAAAGCAATTCCTGACTGAAGTGCTCCGGGCCTCCCTCAGCCTGCGTTTTCTTCACAGCATTTAACATTGCCCAGTGTATTATAGATCTTCCTGTGTTCATATGAAATGATTTCAATCCCAGTTCAGGCTGGGCTAGCTGCCCAGTTCTGTGCAAAAAGTCAGTTGTTCCTCACTCCCCCTCCTGCTCCCTTTTTAATCTACCAGTGTTTGGAGCTTTTGGGTTTTCATCCAGATTTGGAAGAGAAAATAACATTATGGACTGTTGGCCACCTGAGAGCTGTGCAGTGGTTGGTAAAGGATTTTTAGGGACTGCCTGTGACTGATCAAAGAAGGAAACATTGCATTATTTTCAAGATCAAGCAGCCCATCTTGGGGAGTAAAAAGCAAGCCTTCAGTCTAATAAAATTCTGATTTGTTAATGTCAGTGCCACAGATAAGTCAGCCAGGCCTTATAGGCAGCATCCCTAAGCAGGGAAAGCTGCCAGGCTTCACTGGAACTGAAGAAATAATGATTTGAATGGTGTCAGGTGCTGTACTGGAAATTGCTGCTGCTAGCCAAGTTTAAAAAAAAAACAAACCAACTTTTCCAATTGTAGTTGGCTGTAAAGTTCATAAAATGGCTACATGTGTTTGAAGAAGTTTATCTAAAAATTCATTCCTTCTGGATCAAGTTTGAGATGTATTGGATTTTAATACTCCCAGATGAACTTTGAAGTATTTAATGCAACAACAAGGTGTTGAGATTCAGTTAACATTTATTTTTCAAGAAAACCATAAATCTTTTCTGTGAGTGACTTTGTTTTCCTCAAGCAGTTAAAAATTAAGAGAAGTTATAAAGTTATTCTCTGGAGGATTAATTTTTTTTTTAGAGGTAAATTAGTATGGTGTTAAGAGCTGAAGCAGTAAGGTACTGCAGAGATTTGAAAAATGTCAGAAAAGATCAGTGTAATGAAGAGTATTAATCTCTGGCAATTAACTCTACCCTGTACCTATTTCCTCTGGCATTTCATGCAGTGACAAGAAGTACTTTAAGAGTCTTTCCAACTTCTGTTATGACCTTGGGTCCTCTGTAGGACTCTTTATAACTTTAGTTTTCTGATGAAAATCAGAAACGAGGCTTTGTGATAACTGATCTTTGTGGTTAAAACGATAGGCTTTCCCATTAAATCCCTTTTTTTGGGGAAAAGTTGATTGGGCTCAAGATGGAAAATTGGGAGGTAGAGGAAAATTAGTAATTTAAAAGCCTAATATACTTTTAAAATGGAGGAGAGCTATTAAGAAATGAACCATGTCAATATTTATTCAACTATGGGTATTACACATTGTTAATAAATGTACTGTTTAAAAGGCACTTTTACTGTATGGCTTCTAAAGTGTCTAGACAAATCTCTTTGCAATTAGGAAGTGGTGATGCTTTATGGCCATTTCTTTTTTGCAAAATACATAATAAATGTTTAAGAGGTTTTCTTTGGTCCCTGATGTGGCAAAAAAAAAAAAAAAAGGTTAAAGTAGTATTGCTTTATAACACACTTCTAGAGTATGTATATTAATATTTTGTTACTACATAAGGAAAGGTATGAAAAATAATTTTGTCTTTATCTGGGCTGGCTTTTCTTGAAAAATCTTAATTTGAAATGTCCCCTTTTTTCTTTTTTCTTTTTTTTTTCTTCCCCTTAGATTTGAGTTCTGTGAACCTGCCTTTGTGGTTGGTAATTGTTTGGAAATAGCCTCAGACAGTCATCAGTATGACCGGATTTACTGTGGAGCTGGAGTCCAGAAAGACCATGAAAACTACATGAAAATTTTATTGAAAGTTGGAGGCATTTTAGTAATGCCTATAGAAGATCAGGTGACTTAGTGACAATTTCCCCTTTTTACCTTTTAGTATGCAAAATATGTAATTTAAGGAATGCTTTGAAATGTATATTTGACTAAGTTATTGTTTAATGGTATCTTGATTCAGTGTATTGTTGCAATTAAACAGATACTAATCTTTTTAATGAAATGTTGAACTTTTTCCCCTTAAACTTGTAGGAAGGCATCACTATCTTGTTTCAAAGAAAGTCTGTGGCAAAACTGTGTTTTCAGTGAAACTAGAACTCCAGTCACAGTTTTTTTCCAATGTATTATAACAGCCCTGGAACTGCTTTGAATTCCCTGCCACACAGACATTTCTCAGTCAGTTCCTCCAAAAACCAACCCTCTAAACCAAGAGTTTATTTCAGAGAAATATGAAATAGCTGTGGGACACTGTAAGGGGAGTAAAAAAAACTGAAGGCAAACACAAGATGTGCTTCCAGCAGTTTTCAGTGTTGCTTTTCCATGTTAGATTGAACATTTGTCAGACAGGTGTATTATTGTAATAACGCTTCCCACTTTTATCACTTTTCATCCTTAGATCTCAAAAGGCTTTACCAAGGTAAGTATTTTTCTCCCTATCTTACTAATAGGGAGATTGAGAGAGACAGATTATGTGACTTAATTTGATGTCCTCCTAAATACAGAGAATTATTAAAATGCTTGTTGATAAATGTGGTAGTGACTTTGTGTTCCAGAAGGAATAACTGCCTCATGTATCTGCTTTCTCAAAATAACCAAAGTAATTTAAACCTAGTCTGCATGATTCACTTCCATAAATACTTTTTTTTTCTTCAGTATTTATTGGACTAAGATCTTGTCAGTTGAAATTGATGGAGTACAACTTAAAAGTAGTCACAATTTGAAAGCAAAATTAAAACTGTGAATATTTCTACCTTATAAACAAAATGGTTAGGGGACTAAAGCAAAGATCTGGGTTATCTATCTAGTCTACAGAGGAACAGCCAAGGGAACACTTAATTCCTGACTTGGCATCCTAAAGGGGTAGAGAATTTCCCCAGTAGACAGGAGTTCAGCTCTCCTTCCAGGTGCACAACAAACTGAAAGAGGAATGTTACAAGTGGCAGTGAGGGAACATTCTGCTGCATACAGGAGGAAAAAAAAAATCATGAGAGCAGTTGAACCTTCAACAGGTTGAGATTCCCCAACCTTTTCTAGGCAGTCCTAGGACAACTTTAATTGCATCAGAAAAGCTTCCAAGTTGCCCAATTTAACTTTGAAGTTGGCCTTGTTGAAGCAGAAGGTAGGACTCCAGAGTCTGCTTCCCATTTAAAGTATTCTGTGATCGTTTGGAAATAGCAGAAAAAGCAAAACTTACCTTGGGTCTTTGTTTTCCAGCTGCATCACTTCCCATTGCCAAAGAGCCTTACACAGTGTTACAGTGACCAAGCAGTATTTCAGGGAATATGAAAAGCCTTTTCTGCTTATAAAAGAGCCTTTAGGAATTAATTGTTAAGCAAACTGGAATAGCAGCGTGTTTGAGCACGGATCTGAATAGCATGGACTGTGACAAAACTGTAACCACTGATTTACTGTGTTTTTGTTTTTATGCAGCTAACACAAATCTTGAGAACAGGACAAAACACGTGGGAAAGTAAAAACATCCTGGCTGTTTCCTTTGCTCCTCTAGTCCAGCCAAACAGGAATGACAACAGCAAACACGACACTGTGGGACTGCGTAAGTGTGGCTTGTGCTCTTTCCCTTTGGATTGAGGGGTTGTTCCACTGCCTCTCTGGTGTATCACAACTAACAGAAATAGAGGTGGCTTGTCAAACTTTCTGTTCTTACTATGATTTTATGAAATCTAATTCCATAGAAGACAAAACAGGATTTTCAGGTGTTCCGTATCACCATTCCTGAATTTTAAGAATTAAACCAGTGCAGGTCAGTAGTGTAGTTCAGTAAAGGTGTCTTGTGTAAGTAGCTTGATAAAATAATTTCAGAATTATTTTTTTTTTGTAAAGAGAGGAAAATAACACAAATGTGCTATGAAGCTGGCACTATTTAAAAGGAAAAAAGCTGTCCCAAAATAATGTTAGGGGTTTGAAATGACACCATAAAGTGAAATTGGTAAGATGGGCTTCTTGCAGCTCAGTCTGAACAGTTTTATAAGAAATACATATGTATCAAAATAAAAGGGCAGTGTAAAAGGTAGTGCTCTGAAGCTTGAGAAATTAAAATTCTAGCAGATTTCTCCGATGTAGTAATATTGTTTCAAATCCACAAGCCTATAAATTATCTTGACAATTCAGAGTACTTTGTTCTCTTCTGAAGGAAATAATTTTGTTTTTCTGATGTGATGAAGATTCTCTTACACAGTTCTAGACATGGGACAAATGCCTGACAGTCCATTAGTTCAACTTTATATGTGTTGTGTTTTTATTTACTGTGATATTCATCCACTCTGCAGTCATGGCTTGTTTAGCCTGATCTTGTAAATGCATTTTGGGTAATTAGTTTTGTTCTTGGATTTCTAGTTGCTTTTTCCATTAAACAAATGGGACTTTATTACATTTTTCTTTGTGTTGTCATTAGCTGAAATAACTATTGTCAGTCATAAACATGCTTTTTAGTGTTGGATATGAGTAACTAGCATGCAACTGAAGTCAGTACGAAACCATAGATTTTTCTTGAAGTACTTTGTTCCTTGAACTGAATGCAATCTTGCAAGTTTAATTATCAAAATGATCTCTTCCCTAGCTTTTTCCTTGCTCTGGGCTCTGTTGATTCCGTGCTACTTAGTGCAGGAAGAAAACAGACAAGCAAGACAGTTGAACAGGTTGCAGTTTTGGTTTGGTGTGCTCTTTTGGCTTTGTTTTCCTTGGAGTTAGTCAGCCATAGCTGATTTAGGGCAGTCACCCACCAGCCCAGCAATACTTACACATCATCTCCCTGTCACTGGAAAATACGTGGCTTTTGGGTTTTTGTTACTTGCTTTCTTCAGGACTTACAGTAATTTTGATTCCTTTTTCTACTGCAAAGATATGGTTCACTTGCCTGGCTGGTCAGCTGTGAAGCTGACAGTTCCTCCTTCATCATTTGCATTGGGTAGGAACTGGGGAAGAGCATAGCGAGTGGAAGAGGGAGGCAAGAGAAAGGCTCTTGCCTAAACAAATGTGACACAGGGAGAAACTTTTTTTCCCAAGAGTAAACCTAAAATTGATTCTAAATGGATTCTAAAATGGATTCATTTAAAATGAATCTAAAGTAGGTCCTGAGACTTGAAAGGTGCTATAACATGACAATACTTGTATGCTTCCTTAAATTTATTTTAATAATCTATTCATGCTTTCTACTTCTCTTAACCTATGTCAGAAGAACTCTTAATTTCTTAGCCTTAGTGCCACAGGGTCCGTCAAGGTGGGTCTGTCTACCCTTGTTTCATTTGCATATTGCATCGTGTACTACAGTTTCAGTTGTTGAGCATTAGTCTTCCTGCCTTGCAGCTAATTTAATTAGGTATTGTCAGCATAATAATCACAGAATCATAGAATAATCATGGTTGGAAAGGACCTCCTGGATCACAGAGTCCAACCAAACCTACAAGAACAGAAAAACCACCTAAATACCTGACCATTAGAGGAAAAAAAACCCAAGCACCAAAACAAACAATAACCAAACCACAACCAAACAAAAACAAAACCCAAACAAACACCACCAAAACCACACAAGCCCCTTCCCTGCCTCCTCCAGAGCATGTCCTTGAAGCACCATGTCAGCTTGCTTCTTAAACCTCTCCATGGATAGTGACTCCATCCCCTTCCTGGGTAGCCTGCTCCAGTGCTCAATCACTCTCTCAGGAAAGAATTTCTTCCTAATATCCAATCTAAACCTCCCCTGCTGCAACTTCAGTCCATTCCCCTGGTTCTGTTATTAGTGACTAAGGAGAAGGGCCTCACCCACCTCACTACACCCTCCTGTCAGGCAGCCATTTGTTTTACTAGACGGAAATTTCACTCAATACAACTCTGCTTTTCTTCCCTTTAGCTCCATGTGCTGTTAGGAATCTCCAGGACCTGGCTCGAATCTACATCCGACGCACGCTTAGGAACTTCATCAACGAGGAGCTGAAAGCCAAGGGCCTGGCTCAGAAGGCTCCTCCGAAGCGGAAGCGCCGGAGATGTCGGAGGCGCAGGATCAACACCTACGTGTTTGTCGGTAATCAGCTCATTCCCCAGCCTCTGGATAGTGAAGAGGATGAGAGGATGGAAGACGATAACAAAGAAGAGGAGGAGAAAGATCACAGTGAGGCCTTGAAGCCAGAAGAGCCTCCTCGAAATTTATTGAGAGAGAAAATTATGAGTCTACCATTACCTGAATCTTTAAAAGCATACTTGACCTATTACAGAGAGAAATAACTTGGTTTAAGTAGAAATAATGCCTACCAATAGTTCCTTTATTCTTGAAAATGTAGCATTTATTAAGTAGGTGGACAAATTATTATTAGTCTTTCATCAAGACTGAAGTACAGCGAGAAATGGTAACTTGTCTCTATCTTGTCTTTGCTACAAGGAAGACTTGCATTCAACAGTAGAATCCCTTTTTAAAAATCTATTTTTCTTTAAATTTTGAAAAGGCCGTTTTAACTCTGATAGAAGTATATATTCCAGTATGCAACACTAATCCATATTTTGCATGGTAAGTCTTTTTTGATCCCTAACAGATTTGTATTGATAAAAGGATGAGTGAAATTTTATATATGCTAAATAATTGTTAAACATGTGCATCTGACTCGGTGAGCCATTTGTCTGTATTTATTATTATCAGTAGGGGAACATTTTAAACGTGCAGACACCCTCTAATGTCAGAATCAGACCCTTGGAAAGTTTATTTTGTTATGGCTTTGTTGCAATCATTATTACTCTGTTGGTATAGATGTATTCCAACAACACAAGTGCAATAAATGTACACAGACACTGAATGAGCTGGCTTTAATGAAATATGAAAACACAAGTTCTGAAATGTCAGGTGACCCTGCAACTTCTGCTTTTGATTTGCCAAAAGATATGGAGAAAAGTAACAGCTTCTCAGAGCCTTAAAGAACCATCCTATTGACTAAGAAGCAAAGCACTACTTAGTTCAGCTCTGCTTGGATTTCACTCCATTCTACATGGTCAGTATTTCCAACTAGAGGCCCTTCCCTTGTCCCTGGAAGTTTAGGACAGCACATTCTCTTTATTTCTGCAGCTTGCAGCATTAAGTCAAAACGTTTGGTAATACAGGATTTGTAATTTAGAGTTCAGTCATCTATATATTTACTGCTTTTTAGTAGAGGTAGAATTTCAACAACGTTGAGTTTGTATTGCTTATTGGGGTAGTTATAATAGTAGAAGTTAGAATTTGTTCAGCAAATGCACTTTAGTAAGTGAATTTTATACTTAACATGCATCTCCAAGAAGGTAGACCTGTGCTAGCCTATATTTTGTTTCTGAGCATGGCTCTTAGCACAAAAAATATTTATAAAATTATATGCATCTTTTGGAAACCTAAGAGTAGCAGTGCAACTGTGGGGACCCACAACAGTGCTGATTTAAATCCTTCTATGATTCTTTTTTTCCTCTCCTAGTTGTGAAGTTACTTGCAGGTCTTTTTTTTTTTTTTTTTTTTTAACTTCGCTTTTACCATCTGAATTTCTTCATTCTGTTGTAACATAACCATAAGGGCAAACACTGTTTATTAAGAACTTGGCATGATATGCATTAAAAGCCACAATGGTTGGAAGCATATTCCTGTTGGACCCAGTGAAAACATTCCTCTTGAAATGTCCTGCACGATGCATTTTACAATTCTGATAAGTATTTTATTTTTTTCTATTCTGTGTAATAACAATAAAAGTCACATCTTTCTAAAACAGTAAGTGTTCCTAGTCCAAGTATTTATAACCATTCATCTGGTCTAACAGTCCAATATTGACATAAAAAAATTTCTAAAGCATTTTGTTGCCTCTAAGGAGGAAGGTAAATATATAATCCCTTGACACTGACACTCTGTGGTGCATTTCATGCTGTAGTCCCTGTTTTTTGAGGTTAATCTTAGTAATATTAAGTGGAACTTCATGAAGGCCTGTTGTACCAGCATGTGGAGTTACTTTCTGCAATATATTTACAGTATAAGTAAACAAAACTATTGGAAATAAATATTCTGACTTTATTTTAAAAGCAGGAAAAAATACTAGGAAAAATGATACTAATAAAGTAATTGTGATGCTTAAGCTATAAGAATTGAACATAATCTTGTTTTAAATGGGTTCTTTTAGATGGTGTTTAATCTGAAGTTTGAGATGTTTGTTTGTCTCTCCTTCTCTTGGAATCTCCTGCTCTCAAGAGTATGGGATTACTAAATATTACTTAATTACTTTAAGGACTTTATACAGGATGCTTTTGGAGAATAAATTTCTGCTTTCTTTCATGCCTGTATATTGGGAAATATGGACAGCAGATGACTTGTCATGATTCTTCAGTATGTAAGTTTTTTTGGAGTCGCTGAAAGAGAATGTTTCTCCTGTGTTTTATATGTGGATTTATTTTACACTCTTGAATTTATATTTACATAAATAAAAAGGTAGAAACGCAAAATGAATTAAAACTTAATTTTTGCCATCTCAGTTGATGATGGGGACATTGTTGCAATAAAATGTTTTGGTTTTTTTTGTGGTTTCTGCTTGCTTGAATTTGTGTTTCTGTGCAAGTGTGTTCAGTTAGCTAGAAATTCAGAACCAGGTTGTTAATAGTTAGATCTGCAGCTTCTTAATAAAGGCTATTCTTGCATTCCAGAAATAGAGTAATACACCTTGCTAAATCTTGAAGCTTTGCAAAGCTTGGAAGATGACATGTTAGTTGTGACACATGAAAGCTCTTTTGGGCCCAGCACTACTCCTGTGGAGAGCTGGTCGCTCCTGGAGAGCCTGGAAGCTGTAGTTGAGCTGTGTTTTTCCAAATACTGAAGTAGTTTTCACCCTCAGTGTTACAACTGTCACTGGGACAAAAGAAATTCCTGGGTTACCAGCAGCAAGGGTGGTGAGCAATGAGTTGAGTCACTTACTGCAAGTCACTTTTGGTGCAGCCTTATTTTGTTACCAGTTCAAGGAGGGAGGCTGGGCAGCAGTGCTGCAGTCTGGTCACTGCAAGGGGGTGATACCAGAATTGGAACTTGCAGTGGTTTTTCTCTTTGGACTTGGATACCAGTGCAGTCTTTTCAGGAGACTTGGAGCTTTTAATTCCATGTTGCTCAGAAAAAAACCTGAACGGCTACCTCCCAAAAACTTAGGTTCATTTCAATGAAAATTGAATTTCTGACCATTTCTCTGTAGCTGAGCACTGTCTCTTACTTGTTCAGGTCCTGGCAACTTCCTCTGGTTTCTTTCAATACTGTCTTTTTTGTTCTTGTTTTTATTTTTTTCTTGTAAACGATTTTTTCTTTTAAATGCATCTTTATCTGTCAGTTAGAAAACAAATAGGGAATGTAATAAAATGTGCTGTCTTCTGATTAATGCTGATTTAACTCATTAAATATTAATCACTATCTTCTCAAGAGTGTCTCCTTCCATCAGTCATCTAATTTGAGCAAAGTTGAAGCCTTCTACCTTTCTGAAGGTACTACTAATCAATTATAAAAGGTAAAGGAGTTGCCTGGGGTTCTTAGAGGTGTATACAGAGCTCCACCTTGATGAGCTGCTAATTATTTTGCAACACTTGAATCATCTGTGAGGCCCTTTCTATAAACTTGCTCCAAAGGACATTGGAGTGTTAGTGGAACAGTCAGGCATTAAAGCTGTTTCTTGATAGCCTGTAGTAAAAGAAATGTTGGTAAAGTCCTGGTGGCTGGCTTGAGAAATGCCTGTCTCTGGCTTGTGTAGCTGCTTAGTGTCAGCTGGGTGAATGACTCTCAGTAAAGTTGGCTTGTTACGCCTGCAAGGTGTTTGTGGTCAGTGTGGAACCAAGAATAACTCTGGTTTATTGATGCTTTTTGACACAATAGTGACGTTTTCTTTCTAGAGCCATCTTCCTTGTTCTGTGATGCTTTAGAAAGATTTGTCAGGGGAGCTAAGGGAACCTACACCTGCCTCCCTGTTAAAGCTCCCTCCTCTGCTGTCATTAGCTAGGAATCTGTGATAACCTTGTGTGGTATTTTAAGAGAGACCTCAGTGCTAGGTTGAAGCAAAAAGGCTACAAAAAGCACCAAGCTGTTCTCTCTCTCTCTTCCTCTGCATTTGTAAGCAACTGTGATGAGCATAGGCTGGAAGAAGGAGCAGAGGGCAAGAGTTACACCAGTATGTGCTTTTTTTTTCTTGTTACGAGTATTTCCTTGCTGTTTTGCTGGCATCTGAAAAAGAATGTATGAGGGTTTCCTACTCTGCTGCTTACTTGAATGCCTTACTTCAAACATCTTTAGTACAGGTACATGATCTCTACAAGCTGAGAAATGTTCCTTGCAGGTAAATGGCCCTAGAGGGCTTTGTGTTGTTAGGCATTTCTCTGGGACATCCCTTTAAGTTCTTTCACCAGTATATTCACTTTGTTCAGGTTTCTGTATACTTTGCTTTTGGAGTCTAGGGGCTTCTGTTCATGTCATACCCCTGATAATTGGGATATATAAGTAAGGAATTGGTTCAGGAGCTTTACATTAGACTCTTCACTTCTGAGGTTGGATTGGTAAATTGCAGATCTTTATTACAAATTTATTTGACTTCCTGTCCAAGCCTCTTTTTCTTCAGGCTAAACAGCTCCAGTTCCTCATGAGGCTTGTGCTCTAGACCCCTCACCAGCTTCTTTGCTTTTATTTGGACTTGATCCAACACCTCAGTCTCCTTCTTGAGAGTGAAAGGCCCGAAACTGAACCCAGTATTTGAGGTGTGGCCTCACCAGTACTCAGTACTGCCTTTAGCCCTGCTGGCCACACTGTTTTTGATACCAGCCAGGATGCCATTGGCCTTCTTGGCCACCTGGGCACACTCTGGCTCATGTTTGGTCAGCTGTGGATCAACACACACCCACACACACCCCGGGTCCCTTTCTGCCCAGCAGCTTTCCAACTACTCCTCCCTAGGCCTGTAGCGCTGCAGGGGGTTGTTGTGGCCCCAAGTGCAAGGCCCAGCACTTGGTCTTGTTAAAGGTCATTCCATCAATCCAACCTGTCCACTGTCCCTCTGTAGAGCCTCCTACCCTCAAGCAGATCAACATTCCTTCACATAGGCTGTTAAAGATCTTAAAGACATTTACAGTGATAATCACAATAATGAAATCAGAATTGTAGTATAGGAACTTCATTCCTTAGAGTTATGCTTAACTCCTCTTTGTTTCCCTGAGTGCTAAATCCCCAGCTTGCAACTGCTGGAGGGGTGAACAGCTCTGTGCCTCTGCAGTGCTGTGGGGGTGGAATACTTTGATGTTCCTTGTTCCTCCTTAGTCGTCTGGGATCAGCTTGGGAGTCATTTTAATGTTGGATAATGTGCCTCATCTCTTGCCAACCCGTGTTTGCCTCCACTGCCTTCTGCGTTGCCTCTCCTGCTCACCTCCCAGGGCTGCTTTCTCTGCACTACAGCCTCGGGTGAGGGCTTTTACCTGGACTGAACTACACAGAGGTTGTGGCCACCAGCTCAACTGGACAGGTTGCTATCTCAGCCAAGGTGAGTAAAAACAATGGGGCAGGTGAAAGCTCAAGATGTAGCTGGTTCAGAGGCCTTGCATACTCAGTACAAAGTGCATGGCCTGCTGCTGGCAGTGTCAAGTGCCCTATTGCAGCCTTGCACAAGGGTGAAAAGAAACTTTCATAGCACTGTGCTTCAAGGAACCAAAAAGCTTATTTTTCTTAGGATTGGGCTAACAGCAGGATAAAGGAGGAGTGAGAAGTTGGAAATTTGTATAAGGGAAGTGACTGGTAAATAAACAATAGCAACAGAGCAATTTATGTCAAAGTTAGCAAGAAGTTTTGGCTTCCTAGTTCAAAACCTTTGCTATCTACCAGTTCCCTGGTCTGTACAGTCAATAGTTTTTGTGTGTTGGCTCCAGAGGAGATTTTGCTTGGTGTTTTGACCACTTCAGATGCCTGCTTTTAATCCTTTTTTAACTTAAGTGCTATGTCTCCTGAATGGTACTGGGTATGTTTGTGCTGTAACCAATCTGAGCAAACAGTATTTTGGTACTGTTTGCTCCCTGTCTAACATTCTGTAACGTTGACTTTTAGTGATGTTCTTAGTAGTGACCTTTTATATCAACATCCTATGAAACTTAAATGTTTTATTTGTAAGTGCTTCATTTGTTTTAGCTTGTGGTGGTTTTTTGCTTTTGTTTTGCCTTTTTTTTTCCCCAATGCTTTTTAGCCCTGCCAAAGAATAAAAACGTTGTGCATATTAAGTTGCACCAAAAGAGGGCACTGGTGCTCTGCATGAAACTTAGAGGCTGTGTGCTGTCAACTGGTAGGAAGGGCAATTAAATAAAATAATCTACATTGATGTTTTTATAATGAAATATTTGAGTGACTTGCTTAGATACATACCTGGAAGATATGGAATTACTTTCTAATTCTTTAAATAGTATATTTCCAAAGTCTTTTGTGAAATTTCTGGTGTAGGGTTATAGTATAATAGCTTTGTTTTGTTTTTCTCAACCATGCTGTCATGTAGTCTGAGACCTTTCCAGAGTTACTGATGTGGATAAACACTTCTATTCATGGACATTTGAGGTTCCACCCTTTGAAAGGATCTGGGAGGTCTTGATGGTGTCATTGTGTGTTCAATGTCTTCAGCTGCCTGCCTTGTTTTGTACCACTGCTCCCTGGAGGCTGTAGGTGAGGAACACAGGGCTGTGCAGGGAGCTGCTGTGCTGATGCCCTCTGAACCCTCCAGCATCTCTCTTCTAGCCCTGTGTGTGCAGCAGCTCCAGGGCGGGAGAGCAGAGTGGTGCAGAGGCATCGGCTGTCCCTGGCAGGTGGGATGACACACACGACACTGTTAAACCTTATGAGAGGGGGGCGCTAAATCCTGGCCCCGGCGATACAACAGATCTTGCCTGCAGGGAAGCTCCTCAGAGCTTGGCTTGCTGCTCTGTAGCCCAGGGCCCCAGCGAGACTTTTGTTTATTCCAGAGCCTGTAGCAGTGCCACAAACAGATCCCAGTCAGTGTTGGTGGCCACAACCAACTTGGAGACTTTATATAGTCTCTGGCAGTTGCTGATCAGCTTCTGAAAATTGGGGAAAATATGAAATAGTGGCCAAAAAAGCAAGTGCCATGTTTAAAGGGTGAGACAAATGGGGTCTGTCATACGGGTTCCACAGCGTGATCTCAGCTTTGCTAACACACCAGTGCTGAGATGAGCTTTGGCAACAACTGGCTCGGCTGCAGTTTCAGCTTTTCTTGAGGAACAACACATGTTTCTGACTGTTGGGATAACAGAGTTCAGGAAGGCTGGAGTGCTCAAAAGCCAACATGAGGCTTTGCAGGCATGCAGAGGCTAGTGGGCTTCTTGGCTGCTGTAGCACAAGGTATGCAAAGTACCACTAAACAGCTTCCTGAGTTGCACAGGCTGAGATGTGGGAAGGGGATAAGGACCCTGCTCTGTAAGGAAACCTCAAGTACTCCCTTCCACAGCTTCTCTTTCCTGCTCTTAGATATTCCCTAAAATAGGGACTGTGTGAGTATGGTGTAGAAAGCTCTTGCAGGATCATAATCTTAAGTACCTGCACTCAGTGACTTCTCCCATATCCAGAAACTGGGATTTTCAGTTTTCTTTAAACCTTGCAAATTTTTTAAAATAATGATGTACATCTCCATGCCCTTATCTCACTTCAAGAAACTGCATTTAAAAATAAATCACACTATATTTTTTTCTTTTTTTCCCCCTTGAGCTCAAAACATTTTTTTTGGGGGGGGGGAAGAGTCTTGTGTCTTTTTGTGTGTGTGTTTTTTGGTTTGTTTGGGGATTTGTTTGATTTGTTTTTTGTGCAGAAGGGTAGGTAACATTTTGGGAAATGATAGTGATGTGATAACTAATTTAGGATTAATAACTTCTGTTGTTAGTATTTGCCTGTAAGCATAGCATCTTCTTTTACCACTGTAGAAATAATCACACAGTGTCCTTTTCTCTGCAGTGGTGGTAGCAATTTTGCTGAGATACTTTTAGTTCTGTAAAAGTAACTTTGCTTTTTTTAACCCATGGCTGATCTTTCACCTTGTGGCTAATGCATGGTCTCTAGTGGGCAGTAATTCCAAACCACTGCCTGTGTAAGATGCTGGGAGGAGAATGTTGTCTCTAGGAACTGATCACAAATGAAACAACCAGTGTTAACAATCTGCTGTTAAGTTGTGAGATTGAGATACTTTCCAGGCAAATACCAATTAAAAAAATCAGAGGACTTGTAAATCACGTAGGCAAAGATCCACAAAAGATTCCAAGTGTCCAGCTGTCCTGAGCCACCCTGAATAAGTTTGTAGGTTCGTAGCTTTTCAACTGAACTACTACTGCCAATTCCCACCTGCTTGCCCTGGGGTTACTATCATTTAGCTGTTGCCTAAGGCCCAAGGAGGATCGCAGAGCAGGTATTCCCCAAGTCAGTTTGTCCTGAATCCTGCTGAACTTGTCCTCTGACCTAGGAGAAGGTAGATGTCTGGGAGAAGGTGAATGATGTTATTTCAAGCAGCAAGAAATACTGATGCAAGTGTGCTCTTGAAACCAAGATGACCAAGGTTTTTGATGCAAGTTCTCCTGTGCCAGGTAGGACATCCAACTTCCATGCTGTGAGAATCTATGGTGGGGGTGACAGCCATCTTTTCCTCTCTTGTATTTCAATTTTTGTGACTGAATTAGGTCCCCCGATACCATGCTGGCTGCTGTGCATCCCAAGCTGTTCCCCACAAGCAATCTCAGGTGTATCCTGGACAGGGAGCAGGATACCAGGTCTCAATCTAGTTGACCCTTGTGGGGGGAAAAAAACCCAAGCCACCATGATCTTAGCACTAGAGAGCAAACTCTATTTTTGTGTGCATGTGCTTTGTGTTCAAATATTTTTCTTCCTTTCTTTTCCTTTCCCTCCCTCCAGAGCTGATAGCTTTAGTAAGTCAATTGCCTTTAACGATGCGGCCTCACTTTGCTGAGGTGCTGCTTGGAGATTTCAGAATCGATATTAAAAAAAAAGAGAGAGATTGAAAAGGCTATTGAAAGTGTTTGTTTGGTCACAAACAAGAATGGCAAAACCGCCAACTATGCTGCTTTGACAATTTTTAAAGCTCTGTGTCAAAGCAATTTCCTAATTGGCGCTTGGGGATGTGGCTAAGGACAGTCAATAAAACCGATAAGGAAAATAGCTGAACAATAAGCTGCTCAGTGTATTATTTTCTGGCATGCTGCAAATAAATATTAAGAAATGTTGCCTCTTCAAACAGAATATACATTTCTGACTGGAACTTTACCTGTAACATCAATGTGCCAGCAGTTGCAAATACAGCTCTAATGTATTGTGATAAAGAGCAGCAACCTACTCGGGAGTAACTGAAATTCAAGGATGACATCCTGATTCCATTCAAGTCAACAGGGATTCTGCTGTCACCTCCAGTATTCACTGGATTTCACTATTAAAAAAACCAAACTCCTGTGTTGGGAGAGTTTATAGTGCAAGACAAGAGATGAAATGTGTGCAAAGCAATATGTTAGGCAAGTAGCACGTAACCAGTTTCATGTCACATTAGTTTTTACATTTTATTTTTCCTTTAAAGAACTAAAGGAATTTAAGGCAGGACCTTTTCTGGTTTGAAATGTGTGACCTGGAATCTTTGTAAGAGCATGAAAAGTTTTGCTAAGCCATGAACTGAGCAGATGAAATGGAAGCAGAGGAGGAAAACTGGAAGGTGAGAGGGAACTGTGCACAAGCACAAAGGATAGACCTGGTTTGCTGTGGGATTCTACTAATAGGAAAGGGAGTGTGACTGAGGAGCAGCAATGAAAGAAAACAATGAAATTGTGTCAATAGTATTGCAGCTTAGAAGAGCAAGCTGCTGATTTTTGTACCTTGTATGGGAAGGTCCTGAAGCTTTGGAAGCTTCCCAAGTTCCATCAGGACCAGTTGGCTCTGGTGGGTGGTGGCTGGGCTGCTATGGCACAGCTTTGACTGCTGACTTGATCTGATTAAAAGGGATACCAAGTGATTCTCCTGGATTTGTCTGCATAACTTGAAGAATGGCAAGAAAGTTTATTCAGATGCTTGTAACATTTAACTGACACAAGTCCTTACATCTCCAGTGGGCTGGTCTTGTTCACATTGAAAGCCCTCAGTTCTGCAAGTTTCAGTTCTCCAATTCTCTTGCTTTCAGAGTACAATCAAAAATGTATTTAAGTCCTTAAAGAAAAAAAATAAACCACTAAACAACAGCCCAGTGAATGTGTGTGAAATGCCCCTTGCACTTCTGCGCTAGATCAGAGGGTTTGAAAATCCCCTTTGTCTTTTGAGCAGTAGATTATTCTGTGTGGAAGATGAAAGGATATGTGATTTTTCTGAGTCTGTTCAACTGAAATTATTTTTGTTTTAATGGATTTGTTCAGTAAGCAAGGGGTCTTCAAGGGGAAGAGAAGGGACTTGAACTTTAACCTGTAATTCTATGTAAGTTTAAATGTTGTAAGCACCCTCACAAGTAGCAAAGTAAATCCAGAAAAAAGCCAGGTAGGTTTTTCTATCCAAAAAGGAGAGAATGAGTGCTGGAGTGACAAGGGTTTGGCTGAGACATCTCTAAACTCTGTTTCCAGGAAGAGATAAGTGGATGAAAATGGAGACAATTCTGACTGGAAACAGGTAAAAGCAGATATACAGGGATCAGGGGTAAAAACAAGGCTGTGTCTGCCCTTGGAATGGGAGTGGGATGAATTCCAGGGCAGCCACTGCTCCTCCTCCCTATATGGCCCCACCGCCCCTTCCCCAGGCAGGACCTGCCATGACCAGCCTGTCTCCCCCCAGCACAGCAAGTTTCCTTCAAGGAAACATTGATAATACTGGAAAATCATTCCTCTAGGAGTTCAACTACTGAGTCAAGAAAGAGCTGACACTGGCATTTTCTATTTTTAATGGGGAAGGAGCAGCGCAGGCATCTAGCAGATGAATGCTCAGCCCTGTCAATCTGGGGGAAGATAAATGGTGGGGCTCCATGGAATACCCTCTTCCTAGAACTAAAATTTCAGACTCGCCTTTCAGTCCAACCTTTTCTTCAGTGTTCTTCAGGTGAAACACTGGAAGTTCCAGCTCAACATGAGGAGAAACTTCTTCCCTGTGAGGGTGCCAGAGCCTGTCCCAGGCTGCCCAGAGAAGCTGTGGAGTCTCCTGCTCTGGAGACTTTCCAGCCCCACCTGGATCTGTTCCTGTGTGGTCTGCCCTGGGTGACCATGCTCTGGCGGGGGGTTGGACTCAGTGATCCCCAGAGATCCCTCCCAACCCCTACCATGCTGTGATTCTTCTTCAAAATATCCAAGGTGAAAATGCAGCAGCTCCAAAAAGCCTTGTGCTGGCTGGACCTCTGAGCAGACCACAAGGCAACAGGAGCAGCAGGACAGACAACTGTCTACTTTCATGGGCACTGCTTCTCTCCTGCACTATGTGACTGAATAAAAAAGCTGCTGGATGCTGTGGTAACAATCAGGAGATGTCTTCACAGCTGTGGAATCTGAAACACGTTGGATGGACTCCTTGAGGCTGTCCAGTGCAGTTGCAGGTAGAGGAGGCTGATGTGCAATTGAAGGTTTGGCTTTGCTAGTTGTCTGTGCTGTGAACCCAGTTTACTTGTTCTGCTCATAAGCCTCCCAGTTTTTAGGGCAAACTTCACTGCAGAGGCAGTAATGGCAGATGCTTTTCAGCTTGATTACTTCTACTATTGTTTAATTGAGGTTGTCATGTGTAATTTTTGCCTTCCTTCTGTTTGTCCATCAGAAGGGGGTGCTTGGAAACCTGTGTGTTGTGGGAGTGTAATGTGACCAAGGAGTGCTGGGTAATGAATATGGCAGCAGGGGATTATCAAATGACTCTGATATCAGAGAATGTGCTTGTAAGGGATGAATTTTTTGAGCTTAACACCTCCTTCTGAGCTGTTTAAAATCAAAATTAGTTTGACTGTAACTGATCAAAGCTGCTGTGGACAAACCCTCTCTGTTTGCCTGTCCAGGTCTGTGAGTGTGGATGGGATGAGCTGAGTCAGGAGCTGGGCTAGTTTGCCTCCAGGAAAGAGGTACAATGATGTTGAGATGTTTGTAATCGTTGTTTTTGTCTTTATTGCCTCACTAGCCATCTGCCTGCTGCTGTTTGGGAACCTGGCAAACGTGTGGCAGTTTATATTAAATGAGTGAACATTGGATGGCTGGAAATCACAAGGGAATTAAAGAACTTTGGGTTGGATTTGATCACAGTTGAATTAATCTTCTCAAATATAGTGTATTTCCTGCAGCTGCTAATCAGCAAGTTTTATAGCCACAGCACTGTGTGGTGTTCCTTCAAATTCTCTTTTCTAAAGCTCAGATCAATAAAAATTTGACCCTAGCTCACCCACTTATTTCTCCTAAAGAGAGGAAAAAAAAAAGAGCAATTTACTGTCACAGCACCTACTTACAGCTGGATGGCCTTGGTTAAGAAGGGATCTGTGGGTTATATTGGAATTAATTGATGAATTGCACTGAGATGATAAAAAACATTGCAATTGTTGTTTGTACTGTTTGAGTCACTGATCATTCATGAAGGGCTCACATGTCAAGCTCGTTGCAACAGGTTACAGCCCAAGTTTTGATCCAATGATGGCTCCTCCCCATGGCAGCCCCTTCTGGGAAAAGCAGTGAGGTGCTGTGGAATTGCTGCTAGTTTCTTGAGTGGCACAGCTTGCCTGGTCAGAACCAGGGATGTGGTGAGATGCTGCACACAGTTGAAAAAAATGTGGAGAAAGAGAGTGGAGGGGGTGGAATAGCACTGAAAAGACATCATATACACAGTATAGAAGACAGCAGATGAAAAGTCAGTAGAGAAATCTACTGAAACCTCTCTTCCCCTCAATGGATCTGTTCTGCAGTTCTGGTTTATATGGAGATGTTACTTCCCAAATGTTTAGGACCATCAGTGACCAAGTGCAATTTCTTTGATGTCATAAAAAAATTAGAAGGGTTTTCTGTCAATAGGTACATAATCTTGGGGGACACTAGTCCCCTCCAGAGCCCTGCATGTGGGGAACCTCCCATAACAACCATTGCTGTTTCAAACCTGCACCAGTAGCTTTCCTCATCATTGATGCTGTATAAACCCTCAGTGTTTCCCACAGCACTCCTGGGGGAATCTGAGAGGATCACATGCTCCATGGAAGGTGGAAAATATGTAGAAAATTAAAACCTGTGGGAGTGGAGAGATTTATTTTCAACTATTTAAATTAATGCAATGGTACCAAAGGTTTGCAGTGTATTCTAAGCAATGCCTTGAACTCCCACAATGTACCATTTTTCAGGCAGATGTCCTGAAAAAAAAAGATCCAACTACTAAAAGTTCTTCTCTGGAACAGACCTGCTTACTTATAGTAAAAAACTTCACCCAGCATTGCAGATATGCCCACAAGCACACCAGGGAAAGGTTTATGTGCATTTAATTGAATCTGTTTATTTTCTTTATTAATTTAAGCTATAACCTTATTCTGTCAGTGTGTAAAATTGGGGCTCTTAAAGCATAAGCCAAATCAACAGAAGTTAAATGCAAACCTGTATCTGCTTGAAATCTCATCCTGTATCTTCAGTCTTAACCTGATTATACATGCACGTGATGGACCATCAAAGTCCCTCCAAGAGTGTGAATTCCCTTATAAACCTGAAAGGTGGAAAATACAAATCTTCCTGCTTTTTAAATGGATCAGAACTGTGGGAGATTTCTTTAAATCCTGGTAATGAATACAGAGGTGGGGGGGTTAGATGCAAACTGACTGCTTTGTAACAAATAATCTAACATTGTCACAGGTCTTTCAGCTGAGTCCTTTGCAGTTCTTTGATGTATAATATGAGGATGTATATAAAATATAAGCAATGACTTAAGAAAAAGTCAAACAACTGCAATACTTGGTTGTAATTTGAATATAGGTGATGTTTTCTGAGACATAAAGTTTAAATATCTGTTTCAAAGGGTATTTCTTTTCCTCTGTTAGTAGTCTTTTTATATATTGTGGGGTGCATTTATCTCACTTGGGTTGTGTCAAATCTATAGTTGTTCTATTTATGGCATTTTTTGCTTGGTGTAGGAAAGAAGAGTTTACTTATTCCTGTCAAGAACGTAAACAAACTCTTAAAAAAAAAGTCAAAAAGATGCTTTTTCATCTTGAAGAAATAATTTCTGTTTTCTCAAGGACAGAGTATGTTCTTGAGACTTGGCAGTTGTCATTCCAGCTATTAACCTCTGCATTTTGTTGGCTGAAAATGTTCTCAGTTTTTGTTATCTGGAATGGTTATCAAATACAGCTTTGTTTGTCACATCTGGGATGGTGGAATAAGAGTCATGAGAGGAGCTGCTGCTACCAGAGATCCTCTGAGCAAAAGCTTTATGTCAGCAGGTATCACTATAAGGGAATGAAGTGTTCCACTTGCTCTTTCTTTACGTGGTATTTGGTTGTCAGCTGCTGGTACCAGCAGAATTCCTGTGGAACTACATCTGTCCAACTTCTCTGATAATTAGCTGAAGGCAGCATAATATCAAATTCAGTAGTAGAAAGAATAATTGAAGCAAGAATGGCTTTGTGTGTAGCCAGTGATATGGAAACATACTCCATTATTCTTTTTTTTTTTTTTTTTTAATTATCTAACCTATTTGGAATTCTGCAATTTAAACTGCAGAAGAGCATATGCTGCACCTACCCAATTTAAATACAGTTTTTGCTGCTCTCCAGACATACTTTAAAATACTTTATGGCATGCACTTTGTGTGATTTCAATTGCTTTTCCTTTCTTGGGAGTATTTCTGCTACTTCTACAAAGGCTGCTAATAGTAACTCTTGTTCCTATTTATTCATTATATTCACCATCCCACAGAAAAGCACATCTTATCCCCTGGCTTACTTAAATTGTCTTAGTAGGTTTGTGGTCTCAAGTAGGATTAGCAGCATTAGTCTGCATGGTAGTTCTTTGCAGTGTTGCAGAGACCTCAAAATGCATATTATGCAGATTACCTGGCTGCTCAGAATTCCATTTTTCAAACTCGTTTTCTTTGTGCTCATTAGGATGCTAAATGGGAAATGTAGCTCCGTATCCATACAGAATCCATTTTCATAGCGCAGTTTAACATTTGTTAAGCTGCTGCTTTCTCTCTCTACTCAGTTTTTACTGTCAGTGGGAGAAATCTAGTGGATTTTTGCACTGCTCTAAAGGCTTCTGCTTATATAACCTGTCAATTCCCTTCATCAGTCAGGAGGTGGGCAAACAACAGAAATATCAATCTAGGAATTTTGCCTAAATAAAATAAATATTCTATCACGTTATTACTATGTGAGAATATGAAACCATAGCATATATTTCTATATTGAGGGTAGATTTAGACTAGATAGAAGGAGATGAAACACTGGCCCAGGTTGTCCAGAGAGGAAGATGGTTGATGCCCCATCCCTGGAAACATTCCAGGTCAGGTCAGATAGGGCTCTGAGCAACCTGTTGTAGTTGCAGATGTCCCTGCTCACTGCAGGGGCTTGGACTGGGTGAGCTTTAAAAAGGTCTCTTCCAACCCAAACCAGACTATGATCCTATATTTTGAAAATCTTAAAGTGACTAGACTTTGTTTATACTGTTTAAGGCAGCTTCCAAGTACAGGCTAAAGAATTATTAACTTAGAATTTAAGAGTCTGTATTGCTGATGACATTGCACATGTCTTTATGTAGCAGTGGCAAAGAAAACACATTTGGAGCCTTCCTTTCATTGTTGAAGATTCTCCCCAGCTAGATCTAAAACTAAGGGTGAAGTAGGATGCAGCCTGCTGCTGGGTGCCAGTATGAAATAATTAGAAATAACCTGTATGAAAGAATGAGGTGTTAACAAGAACATGTTCTCCAGGGTTATTTGATTTTATTTAAGTGGGCAAGAGAGATTTGAACAAGGTAAGCTGAATAATGTTAAAGAAACAGCAGCAAAAAAAACCCCAAGCAAACACCCTCACCACACCACCCAAGCCCCAAAGCACATAAAACTGAAATTTATAAAGAGCTTCAGAAGGAGGCAGCAAGCATAGAAGATTTTGAGTGAGGTGAAGTTGTTGAAAGATGATTTTTACAGTACTGGGAGACAACATCATAAAGAGTACAAGAAAGTTGCTGTGGTAGATCCCTGTGCTATCTAGAGTTAAGGCTTGACAGAGCAAATGGCTACATTTTTGTAAGAAACCCAGGTTAGGCTAAACTGAAGCATTTGTATACTGGAGACATGAGTGAATTTGAAGCATGAGGGTCTAGAACCAGAAAGACATAAGGAGATTATAATCAGATGCCACAAAAAAAAAAAATCATTGTTATTGCACAGGGCAAACTGACTTCAGAAATGACTAAAGCAAAAGAGGAAAACTGCAGCCTGGTTTATCAGCTGATGGAATAAAAAACGTGTGTCTGCATTTAACTCTGTGTTCCTACACTTGTCCTTGCTGTGAGTGATGCTCTGGTATATTGGCACTAGAACCCTGTCCTGAGTTACTTGCACCTTGCTGTGTCCTTTTAAACACAGGAATGGAAAACAGCTTTTTTTTGGAGATGCAGAAGAGAGAGTTTTAGTGTTTGAGGATGCCTTAGAATTGGTGATAATGAAACAAATAGATAGAATAGAAAAAAAAAGAAATATTCCCCTGCTGTACCTTCTGTGCTTTCAAAGTTTTAAACAATGCAGAGAAAGCACCTCATTGTTATTGTTCCAAAAGGGAGCATATTAAATATTATAGATGTTACCACCTATTTCCTTGGGTAGGACTGAATTCACAGACCTTTATTCTTTGCTACTTTGTTTCTTATGACAACTTTCAAATCATATTCTTTGTTTGAAAGAAGCAAGAATGTTGCTCTGGTTTAGTTCCACTGGTGTCTTTGTAAGGAGTGCAGAGGCACTCTTAGAGATGCTTTAGCCTCTTTGCCTAGGTCATACTGGTGTAATTCAACCAGTTCCTGATTGTATTTTTATGCATTTCAGATCTGATTTTATCAGCTAGTTTTGTCCTGTTATTTTTTTAGCCATTTCTGGAATTTCAAATGGACCCTCCAACTTAACTGTCTATGATTTAAAACAACAACAACAAAAAGTTGTGGGTTTTTTTCCTATTAACACATATTTCTGGTTAATAGTTTCTTGCTTGCTGATAGAAAATCACCAGTGTCTCTCCTGTTTCTCCCATCTCTGCTATCAGATGAGGTGCCATGAAGCAGATGCATCCTTCATGTGTCCTGGTAAGAGTGACAGAGACTCTTTTGTCCACATGAAGGGAGTTTTCTCTTTGTAGAAGAAAGTCACTGTGTGTTTCTTCTTCAGTCTTCTTTTCATGTCAAAATGGGGTCTAGAGTTGATAAAAACATGAATGCAGTAGGCTGAGCATCTCTGCTGTTTCTGAGCAGTTTAGGAGAGTAACACAAGGCTTATTTGTACCCCTTTACCATTTACTGTACCACTACAAGGTGTGTTATGGGTTACTTCAGAGGCAAAATACTTCTGCTCACAGAGGAGAGAGAGAACTTGCATTTTTCTTGGAGTTCAGGCTCATTTGAGAGAGCAGAGATGGGGAAGGTGAGGGAAATCTGACTCTCTGGATCTCCCCCAGCTCCCACTGCTGGTGGTTATGTAGCCTGGCAGGAGAGGACCCTCCTCACTGGGAGGTGTTGGGGAGGAAGAAAGGGAAACCTTGACCATACTGGGTGCAGACACAGATCAGTGTGTGAGCTGGCCTAGGAAATTGAGAACAGTGTTCGTGGTCCTGTTTCTGGCATAGTCCAGTGCATTTGGCATAGGCAGTAGAGACTCTATAAACACTGTTTCTTTCCAGAGTGAGACAAAGATGGAAATCAAATCTGTTAACTGTCTGACTGACTTGGCAGTGAGTTTTCACAAACTGCATTCATTCAAGGTACTTGCCAGTGGCCATTTGCTCTCTGCCTTGGTAACAAGGTTGAAATGAGATCTTTGGGAAATCTAATTGCCATAATGCCTAGGCTCTGGGCAGTGAGACTGGCATGACGTTTATATATTGTCTCCTGTGATACAAAGCAACATGTGTTATTCCACATCACGGGGCTTTGAGCAACCTGGTCTAGTGGGAGGTGTCCCTGCCCATGGCAGGAGGCTTGGAAATAGTGGTATTTAAGGTGCCTTCCAAACCATTCTATGATTGCCAGATTTCTGGTTGAATGGCTTGCTCTCTACTTTTCCTCAAAAAAAACCCCTTGTTTAAATCTGTGGAGCACTCCTCAAAAATGTGCAATCACCTACTATTCTCCCACTTAAAATTAGCACAGTAATTTTTGACTATAGTGTGGAATGGAATTGATTGAAGTTGCAACATCTTATAATGTAAAAGGGAAGAAATACTGTCTAAAATAGCTTCACTCCCAAGCAGAAATTATTTTAGTACTCCTCAGAATACATTAGTACTTATTTAATTCCTTGTACATGTGTTTGTATCTGAAACATCAGATGTAGGATGGGGTGTTGAGGGAGTTTAGGAATAATACATTATCATCTCTAACTTTTTGATGCAGATACTTAGTTTAATCTTCTCTAAATTTCAATTTCCTGGCCTGTTTTATTTTTCCAGTGCCAGGTGGGTACTCTGTATTAGATAATGCAGTTTTATCTTTACACACTGAAGTGCTTTCAAGTGTCTTTGTTTATAAAAGCGGTTCTCGGGGACAGAGCCTTTCCTCGTCTCACATACCCAAGCACCCTCCCCTCCACCTGCTCCGTTAGAGCAACAGAAATCGGTGCTGCCGCCCGAGGCGCGGGAGAGCTCCTGTCAGCAGGAACTGGTCACCTACCGCAGTTCCAGTCAGTGATCAATAGCTGCGATTTTGCTGCACAGCAACAGCACGGAGAAACTGCAGAACCCACCGAGAACAGGTTTGCGATTTGCAAACGCAGCCGATGGCCTTCGACTGTGACAGATGCCAGCCAGCCGTGGGCGCCCTGGGGCACCCTACAAGTGCTACTGGAACTTGACCGGGGAGGGAAAAAAAAAACAAACAAGAACGCTGTCAAATTACTAAGTGCATCCTAACAAATCACATCAGAGAGGAGAAAAAGCCTGAGCAAAAGAAAATTCCTGCTTTCTTTTTTTTCCCAGCCCAGCATGGGCGCTGCTGTTGGCAGGGCCGTCGGCTGCTGCACTAACAGTGCTTCTATAGCCCTGGCAGAGGGGTTGTGTCCCAGGAACAACTGGAGGGATGAAGGAGATAAGAACAACATGTACTCCTGGGAATGCATTAGAGAACTTTTTTTTTTTTTTTTTTTTTTTCAGCACATATAAATTCATCCAGGTGGGTATTTGGGTTTAGCCTTTGACTATGTGAATTCAGTCTGATTCAATGCAGAGGGGAAAAATAAATAGGGCAAAGTTTGTCCCCTTCTTATGTTGATCTTGAGTGTGTATTCTATTTAGCCCAGGTGTTTTGCTTACTTCATAGAATGGCTTGAGATGGAAGGGACATTAAAGATCCATGCCTTTGTTCCTGGAGATGTTAATTCAGAGCTGGGACTGGGCTGGATAGTCTGGTTTTAATTTGTTTATAGCTTTGGTCATTTATGTGTGGTCAGCAGAACTGACAAGACTGAACATGCACATAACTACAAAACCAAACATGGAGGGGAAACAAACAAAACGTGCATCTGGACTGAATTTTGGGGAGGAAAGTTCTTTAGCATTTAGAAGAATATGAATAATGTGTGAAATCAAGTGTATATTTTATCCTGCTCACATAAATGTATACCTAGATTTTCATGATGAAGTGATAAGCAGATTGCTTATTTGGGGGTTTGTTTTTCTTTTGTTTTCAAATAGTGGTTTTCTCAGAGGAAATTGAATCCTGTCTTGCTCTTCAGTACAGAGCCTTGTAAATGATCTCTGCCAATACTCTTATGACTCTTCCAATATTTCCAGGTATGAAGTTACAAGAGGCAGACGTGCTAGCCTTGAATAGGTGCTGCCAGCCCTCTCCTGCTAGACATTCTGTGATCCTGGATCTCTTTGCAGGAGGTCAGAAGGGCAAGACATCCATTCTGGAAGGTCAAAGGCAAGATGTCCAATGCTGCAGCAATAATAGAGACATAACGTTGCTAAAAACTGTCTGATTTGAATTGCCCTGAGGTGTGTTGTGAAGTAAACAACTATCAGTAAGGAATTAATTTATGGCATTTTAAGGAAGTGTGAAATGTTATGCTCAGAATCTTGTTTATGGGGAATGGAAGCATGCCTTACAGATATAAATACAGAAATGGAGATAAAGATACATGTATGCACATATATCTGTAGAGAAAAAAAATAAATTATTGTAAGTATTATAGAAATCTTACTAGTCTAATCCAAACACCATCATCAGGCTGTATCTAACTGTACAGAAAAACAAAGTTTAGTATAATTAGAATACTGATATCTTTAAAATGTCACAATAGCATTAATAATTATTATTAATAATTAATGGTATCTGCAGTCCTTCACTGGAAGGAATATGATGTTCCCACTGATGGATTCCTCTCCCTCAATCCACTTGGGATCCTCCATTTGTTTATTTGCTAACAAGTGTATGTTCTTTTCCACTGCAGCTCTAGGTTAACTACACACAGTGCTCTACATGCATTAGATGCTATTTCCTTGTTCACTTTGTTACCCCAAAGTCCAGTTCTGTCCAGCACCAGGTGTTCTTTTTAAAATTTGTTCTGTTTGTTCTTGCCCTTTAATTGGGAATTACAAAGAGCTCTGCAGACTTGTGAAGTCTCCAGTACCAAATGCTGGAGTCATCTTTTACCATTCCATGTCAGTGTCACCTATACCACCTCCAGTGTCCCCATTTCTCAGAGCCTCTGCTCTCGTATCAGGGCTGTGTTTCTTTGCACTGCAGCACTGTATATATGTATATATATATATATAAAATTCTGCCGATAACTGTTACTGGCATCTCTATAAAACTAGCACTGTACCATACAGCAAAGATGAGTAGAAGAGGTCAGCTCTAGACCCTAAGTTAGCCAGCAAGGCTGCTGCCACAGTTAAACTGAGTTAAAGTGCCATATGCAGGTGAGGAAAAGCTCATATGCAGCTGTTTAGAGGCCTCACCAACTCAACACAGTGTGATCTGTTGCTAGCAGTGGCACAACCCTGTTACACAGATACAGACTGAAAGAAGTGAAAGATGCTTTTGAATGTGTGTGGCCATTTTTAATATGGTGCTGATGTTTCTCAGAAATTCTCCTTGTCATCAGCTCATCAAAAACATTTGAATTGCTTAAAAAAAAACCCAACCCTTTGTTCTGGATGGGGAAAAAAAAAAAAAAAGCAAAGCTTTTTCCCAAATAAAAACTTCACTTTACAATACATAGCAAGAACATTGCAATCCTATTTAGATGTCTTAGCTCCTGGAAAGCTGTTCTGTTCGTATTTTAACACCCTCCACCCCCACACACTTTCTGATAAACTTTAGCTTTTAAGACTCTCCAGCTGTGCCTCCAGCAGTAATTGGGGTCATTAGTCTTTACCTCCCCAGGCTAATTACTAGCACAATCCAAATGTCATCGCTTAAAGAAATGGAGCTTGAACAGGTTAAAGGCTGCAGCCACATGCAGATAGAAATAAAAGGGAAGAGAAAAGATAAGTCAAGCCTGTTTTCCGTGCCTGTATTTTATCCTCTGTCTTAAACAGCAATTTGTACTTGCTTCTGCAGGCAATGTTTACTTTAGCAGGCTCCTAAATCTTGATTTTAAGTGAGGCAAGCACAAAAGAGATGTCTGTGTCTTGACTGTCTTCATACTTAACTTGTATGCCTCTGAAGTATATGTCCTAACTAGAAATCAAGTCCTTTCTATTTTAATCTGAAGTGTGCATTGCATTCAGATTCTAGTGTCTAGTGCCTTTGGTTCTGGCATGGTGGAAAACTAAGGGATGTTTTGCAAGTTGGACCAATGTTAAAGCTTTACTTACGGGCTGGAAAAGCCATAAGAATGGCTAATGCACTCTAGTATCAATTCTTCTTAAAGTCAAATTTTGAAGTCTGTGAGTCTTGTGTATAAAAATACTTTTAATGTATCTCTCTCCTCATTTGTACCTTTCTTTACAGAAAAATATTCTGGTTTGACCTTAAAGTATGACGTGAACATTCACGTTTTATAGACAAATCCTTCAAGTCATACTCAGATGGATAAAGCAGTGCCTTAAAATGTGCTTTGGTAAGTTTACTCTATTTGTGACCTGAGGAAAAGTGTATGTTGTAGTTCATTCCTCTGAAGAATGGAGGAAAAATAAGTCTTCATCCCAGATCCAGAATTTAGTTCTAAATTGTTGGTTGTGGTTGGCACAGTAGGTATTTAGTAACGGGGTAAACCAAGGATTCTGACAGCTTCTAAAGGCAATTCTGAGGAAGAGTTCAGCATATCACCTCATGTTCCAGATAACTTACAGTCATGCTGATAAGTCAAAATGATTCTATGTGGAAAAAATGCAAATTAGTAGGTCTCTAGGGCAGGATTGCAGCTCCATTTGCATTCTGTTAATAAAAGCCTGAGACAGGAACGTGCACTATGCAATATGTTTTGCCTAGATAAGTGTACTGGTCTCTGCTGAGTAGCTGTTACTGTGAACTGAACTTTAGGGCAAGCTTTTGGTCACTGAAGAGTGGATTTAGTGAAGTCTTTTAGGCCCATTGGATGTTTCCTGCATGTGATGGTTCAAACCTACAGGGTTTGGAGTATGGGTAGGTTTTGTCTTGCTCTGTAAAGGCAGGATCCTGCATTTCTGCATCCTGCTTTGCAGACTATCTGAGCTTTTATGTGCTGTGTGAGCAGTAAGAAGAGATCTGAGAGCTTGCTTGGAGCCTGCTGTTAGACTTGCAAGTAAGTGCTTGGCAAGAATGAGCTCTCAGTAAATGAGCTCTCAGGAAATGAGCTCTCAGTAAATGAAGGTGTTGTCACCTAACCACTCCTCCAGTTGTGTTTACAGCCTCTTCCAAGTTTCAGCTCTCTTCAGTTTGCACAGTTTTGAGCACCCTTCAGGCTGTCTCTGGAGGACAACTCAAATTTTGTATATAAATTAGTTACACAGAGATAGAGATGTGCCACAGTCTGTCTCTTCTGAGGGCTGGAGCAATGTATGTAGATTTGCAATCGTTTGTAGCTAGTGTGGCATATTCACAACTTGAGTAAATCCTTTATTGTGGATTTATGATGACAGCTGATGCAAACTGATCTCCTCTGTGGTGTGTATAACAGAAAGTATAGATTTTATGGATAGCAAAGAGCTACGCAGGTACTATCACTGCTCATATTCTCAGTTGGTGAATGGTAAAGCTTTTTTTCTGTAAAAATTTCTCTAGAAAATGGCTTCTCAATTGTAAGGTTTAATTTATGATTTGACCTGTAGGTGCAGAAAAAACAAAAATGTGGGCGTGGAGCAATCACTAAGGAGCAAGAAAGGGGTAGGAGATCTGCAGGCAGAAGATATGGAGTAAAATATATGGATTCCTGGGAAGAAGGAGCGGTGTTTCCACCACTGCAGGTCATGGGTCTCAGGGTAAAAATTAAGGGAGTGGTTTTGAGAGTCCATTATTTCCTGAGAAACCAGGAATGTTTTGCAAAGGTGAGGGTACAATCCATGTGCCTGTGCCTTCCATGTTGGGTGGAGAGATGAAAGAGATTGAGGGGACCCTATGAGCCTCCCTGCCACTTAGGGGAGGCTATTTTCCCCCAGATGTGAGTTCTGAAACGTGGAACTGAGTAATTAATAAAAATTTTTGGCTGGAGTGATATGCAAAAATGAGTATGTCCCCAAATTGAAACTTTGTTTGAAAATATTGACTTCTCCCAGCCCCTAAGAGAATTGTAATGGAGATTTTCCAGCCTTGCATTGCAGCTGCACTGCAGAGGGAGCAGACTAACTCCATGCCTCTCCTGTGCCTTGGCTGAGGAAATAAATAGGAAATGTGGGAGTTACTCAAAGGCATTTGGAGTGAAGGGCTTTTCCATCTCACTTCTCAAGAAAATAAAATGGAAATGGCAATGATCTTTCAGTGTTAGTCAGCTGGTGAGCTTCGAGTTGTATGTTGCTTCTGCAACACAGGTGTTTTGAAGAAATCCTGGCTGAAAGTTGTTTTTTTCTTCCCTTGACTTTAAAAAAAAAAAAAAAAAAAAAAAAGGACCAAAGTCCTTTTTAAAACAAACTGAGGTCAAAACCTGCCAGATTGTTTCATGATAAATTATGTCTTGTTAGTGTTTTAATATCCAACATAATTTATTGCATCTATTCATAGGTCTCTTCATCTGTCTGCCTGAAAAAAGCTGTCAGAAAGCCTATTTATTTACTATTGTATTGTGTCTGCTTAGGAATATTGTGATTTTCTTGGTGACAAGTTACAAAAGTACATATTGAAAGCTAGTTGAAATTGCCTGGAAATTCTTTATGTCTGAAAAGAGAGTGGAAATGAGTGTTTAATTTTGTTTTCTTCCCCTCCTCAGTTTTATGAAGTCCAAGTTTGACATTTGTTTTTCTGGGCAGATTCTTTTCCATAATTGAAAACTTGAGAAGTGCCAGGACTGATTCTGCTGTTCTACCAATTTAGGTAAAGTTTCCTGTTCAGGCATTTCTTTTTATTAGCATGGGCAGATTGTGCCACAAATGGTTTATTACCTAGAAAGAATTCAAAGGTTTTAACAAAACAAATAATTTTATTTACAGGCAAGCAGAGAGATTGTTCAACGGAAATAATAAAAATCTTTTATCTAACTCACTTGAACAGACTGTAAGTGGCTCTCAGGATGGAGTTCTGAATGAAGCTGCAAATTGAATGTAAATTATGAACATAAACACCATTATCCATTTTTCCAGTTCATTTCTCTTGTGGTAATTCTGCCTGTTAACCTTTCTGATTTATTATACAGCTCTGTTGAGAGGGGAAAGAAATTAGAGAGCAACAAATTTATAAGGCGTGTGTGTGTGTGCATGCTCCTGAGACCAAATTCTTGTGAGATACTGGACCAGATCTCTGGGTTCTTAAACAGACACCTGTACCTAAATCCTTTGTTTCATCCTCATGTGGCTACACACCACCAAAAACAGAGACTTTCTGCAAATAAAGGTTTTTCTGTCACTTTTGATTCACAGCAGGTAAAAGTATGACTTTCAAGAGTAAAATACTCTATGGTGGCTTTGCCAGCACTGCTGCTGCTGAATCCACCTCACTGACTACTCCAGGATTCCCTTCTGATGGAGGGCAAAAAGGTAGGAAGTGTTCAAACTGCTTATTGCCCCTTCTAATTGAGTGTAGAGAAATGGTGTGTGGGCAGTGTGTTCTCAGGCTTTGCTGATCCTTGCTTGACATAAAGCATCTTTGAGATTACCTTTCACTTGAACTGGGGCCTGGCTGCAGTTTTGGTGGTAGCTTAAAGCCACTGTCTCTTCCTCTGTGCTGGATATTCAGGATTTGTTCAGAATATTGTATGTATTAACTTCCCACAGTGTCTATGTATAGACTTCAATGAGTAATACACTTACACTGAAGACTGAAAGGATCAAATCCTAAGTTAGTGAATGACAATGGTCAAAATTCAATTAATGGACTGAAATTTCTATGTTGTACCAACTCCAGTTCAGCCAGCAGTACAGAATTTTGGGGGCACACAGCTGCTCCCTCACTTGCCTCTCTCAGTGGGACCAGGGAAGAAAATAGGAACAGGAACAAGAAAGCTCCTGTGTTGGGGTAAAGACAGGGAGATTGCTTACCAAATACTGTCACAGGGACCACATATTAAACATAGGGAAAAATAATTTATTGTCACTTAAAATTGTGCTTCCTATGTGGAGGAGTGGTAAATAAAAGGACAAACATTAAATCAAGACCTGTGCTCCCCACTCTCACAAGCTCAGCTTCACTCGAGACTCCTCTAGGCACTCCTCAAGTGGTGCAGCAAGGGGTAGGTAATGGGGGCTTGGACTCAATCCATAACAGCTCCATTCTGATGCTCCTTCTCACACTCTTCCCCTGCTCTAGCACTGGCCTTTAAGAGCCACAGTCCTTCAGGAATATCCACTGGCTTCAAAGTGGGTCCTCCAACTGCTGCAGGGGCATCCTTGCTCCAGTGTCTGGAGCATCTCCTCCCCTTCTTCTCTGGCCTTGGTGTTTGCAGGGCTGTTTCTCTCACATTCTCCCACTTCTCTCTCAAAGATGCTTGTAAATTTTTCACCCTGTCTTTAATATTACCACAGAGGGGCCACCAGTACTGCTGATGGGCTTGGCTGTGAACTGCAGCAGGTCCACTGGAGCTAGCTGTACCTGCCATGGGACAGCCCTGGTCACCCCTGCAGCCCCCAGCTGGCAGCACCTGGGCACCTGCACCCAGTATAAGAAGCAGCCCAGAGCTGCTTGGTGGCTCCTCTTCTCTAAGGTGTCAGTAACATGCCAGGCCCTCCCTTCCTGATGCCACCTTGAGATAAAATCAGTTATTTACATCTGGTTATTAGAAGAAAGTGATAATGGCTTTTTTTTAATGCAGCTCACACTTTGAATGAGGAGGTCGTATTGCTTTTCTTTGAAGCAAAGAAGTTCTTAAGACCTCTTAGACATATCAAGAGGTTTATCACAAAGAGGTTGGACATTTAATAAGGATTAAAAACCAAAATCAGATCCATTCCCTTTCTTTATTCTGTTCTAAAACAGATTAAAAACATCACCTTTCTCCCCCTCCCCTGCTTTTAAAGACTGTAGAACAACAAGCAGAGATGTACTACTGCACTATGCTCTAACTAAAAATTCTGTTTTCTTTCTTCCATTAGTGCTACATGAAAAAGCCACAAAAACATATATCCTTCCTCTTCAGTTCATCACAAGTTCCTCTTTGGTGGATTAATGGCAGTGATTTAAAGGTAATTTTACTCATGTCTTTCATTTCAGAAGTAATTGTTTATAAAGTAACCACTAATAAGAGGGTATTTCTGTTGAATGTGTTTGCTCATTAAGTAGGTCTTCCCAAGATGCCTCTACTGAAAACATGTTGTTCATCACTGAAGTTAAATTAAGAAAACTTATCAAGGTTACTGGCAGCTGGTCTCTGTTTAAGGTTCACATGCTTTCTTAAATCCCTGTGTTCATATTTGTGTTGGCTTTTTTAATCTAACAGCACATAACTTATTCTTAAGTATTACTGGTAG
This sequence comes from Corythornis vintsioides, assembly GCA_025447755.1. Lineage (NCBI taxonomy): Eukaryota > Metazoa > Chordata > Aves > Coraciiformes > Alcedinidae > Corythornis > Corythornis vintsioides. The sequence goes on from JAOEGS010019949.1 coordinate 101,827, forward strand.
AGCTTTATTCTTGTGTATATATATTCTGTTCCTTATGAAATTTCAGAGAAAGTGTTTGAATCCTTAATTTTGTGCTTGTGGGCAAGCTGGGCTTTTAATCTTTTCCTTGCAGAGGGTGTGGAGGAGCCTTCTGTGAGATGTGTGTACAGGTATCAGCCCTGTGAAGTCAAAGACTTATTTTTTTAAGAAACTTGGAAAAAATGCATTTATCAAAAAGAAATTCATTTGGAGATGCCAGATACTCCTCCCACAGTATGTATATACAGGCTTTGAAACAATACTTTTTTTTTTTTTTTTTTTTTTTTTTTTTTTGAAATAAAAGCATCTATTTTTTCAAAAGGAAGAAGACTAGTGGGGGATTTTAACTCTTTTTTTCTAACTGTGTATGACAAACTCAAGCTCCAGAAAATGCTAGTACAATTAATTTGCATGACAAACTTTCATCTCATAGGGGAGAAAAGGGGTAATCTGCATTTAATATTCTTTCTAAGCTTGTTATATCTTGGGGAAACTGTTATTTTAGACTATGCTAAAAGCCTTTCTAAACACACTCAAGAGAAATGAGATAAAGACAACCTAAACAAAGCAGTGAGACACAATTGACAGGTGGCAGGACACTGTGTAGACCTTTATAGGTGAGCTTCTCATGCAGTAGACAGAAGTAAAAACCCTCCTAGTCTTCTGTTCCCACCTATTTTTAGTTGCCTGATTTAGGATGAGATTAATCACATTTTAGGAGTGTGTCACAAGATGGACTCAAAAGGAAGCCTTGGGTGACTAGCTCAGATTTAAATGCTTGTGCTATAAGATTAGAGAAGAAAAATCCCATTCCTATTGCCTTCTTTCTTCTTGGTGCATGATGTGAAAGTTTGACAGGTAGGTGATTTTGTGGGCAGCTGTTGAAAATACCATATTTTAAGGCATAAATGTCTTGATTCTACCATCAGTAATATTTAAGTAACTGCAAATAGAGATCAGTACCTTACAGAGAATGCATATGTTCCTAGCAAGTCACCTTCAGGGGAACAATCTTACTTATAACCTTGGAAAGAAGAATAGTTTAATGATATACTTCTGCTTGACTGATTTAATGTCCTTGCTTTGTAAGAATGAGTATCACGCTCATGTTCTTCAGGCTGTTGTTCAGAGTCTATTTTACATTCTTACATGGCACTTTTAAGTACTACATATTTGTCTGCACAAAATCCTGGGTTGAAATGAAAAAGCTACTTTTCCACTTCATAGAAATGGGAATCTTAAGCACAGACAGACTTTGCTGTTGGCCATTTCTCACAGCAAATCTGTCCTGGATGAGGGTCTTTGGCTTTAATTAGATCTACGCTTTTTCTCTACAGCAGACTTTGATAGGAAACCTCATCTGTATCAAGCACAAGTATGTGATGGTGAAAGAACCTCCCCTGTTCCTTCTGCCAGGAGTTTGTGCTTATTGTTGATCCAAGACTTCGGTGATTAAGTTGTGTTTCTTCTTGAGTGGAACTCAGTTTATGACTGTACTATGCCTGTAGAAACATCCTTTGTCTCAGGAATAGCTCCCACCTACCTCTCTAATACTGTGTACTGTGAAGACAGAAGTGAGTCCTAAAATAATCCTTAGGTAATCATTAATATTTTTCTTCTCAATCTGTATTTATAGAAGAGCTTGGTTTCCTTTGGTTCTGACGAGACCTTTCAACTTTGATGAGCTAAACAATAAAAAAAAACCTTAACAAAACAAACAAATCAAAGATGAGAAAAACTACTGAAAAAATCCCCAAACTACATAGGTGGGTAACTCCAGAAAACCACCAAAGCAGTGTTACTAGACTATATGTGTATATAGATGTACATATGCACACATGGAGGACTTGTTGAAGTATTTCTGGATTTAATCTGGGCTTTGGTACCAGGTGTGAGTAGGTGAGAGACCTGGAGCAGCTGAGAGAGTTTGTGGATTTCTGATGTGCTTTCTGTTCTGTAGCTGGACCTGCAAATGTGTTTGAATAGAGTATTATGGGATTGCCCCGACCCATGCTGCAGGACATTGCACTTGGCTTTGTTGAAGTTCATGAAGGTTGCCCAGGCCTGCCTCTCAGGGTCCCTCTGGATGCTATCTCTTCCCTCCAGAATCAAGCTCCTAACTCCTGTTCTTACTTTCTTCCAGTCTGCCCAGTGAAATGATAACTTACTGAAAGCTCAGTGTAAAAGTTGCTGTATCCATGTAAAAATTGTTTCCAGGGGAAAAGAAAGAAAGAAAGAAAGAAAGAAAGAAAGAAAGAAAGAAAGAAAGAAAGAAAGAAAGAAAGAAAGAAAG